>PVKC010001609.1:0-49010 GCA_004027635.1 Crocidura indochinensis | reverse complement strand
TGGTGGTGGGATTGGCCCTGATTCATTTGTATGTCTAAAAACCAACTATGAAGAACTTTGCAAATCAAAGTGGTTTCAATCAAATTAAAATTATTAAAAGTAAATCCTTGACCTGTCACAGGACTCTATGGATTAAAAGGACAACCTGGAAGAATATAATTTATTCTGTTTTAACGCATCATGGTAAAAGTAAAAGGGTCAGGGGCCGGGCGGTGGCGCTGGAGGTAAGGTGCCTGCCTTGCCTGTGCTACCCTAGGATGGATCGTGGTTCGATCCCCTGGTGTCCCATATGGTCCCCCAAGCCAGGAGCAACTTCTGAGCACATAGCCAGGAGTAACCCCTGAGTGTCACCGGGTGTGACCCAAAAACCAAAAAAAAAAAAAAAAGTAAAAGGGTCATTGCACAGCTTATTTTAAAAATTTAATAAGACAATGTTGGTTTAAGTTTGATGATCAAGAAGTTTCAGAAATGTTCACCTCATCTATGAAATCCCCAGAACTTATATACATTTTTATACTTCAAAGAGACCTACAGCAACAGATACAGCTATTTAGATTGAGCAGGTGTTCAACTAACTGCTCTTTATATATGTCTATAATGTTCTAATGCTTTTTACCCACAAAACAGATTAAGGATGTGTTTGGAAACCATGGAATTCCACTGCAGAGCTCCCTATAAGAAAGTTTTAGTGTCTAAATATTAATATATTCATAATAACCTTTTAATGTATTTGTTCATAGTAATTCTTTTAGATATGAGTTGGAAGCCCTAGTTTCACATTACAGTGTTCTATTCTATTAGGCTCCTAATACAGTGCTCATTATAATAATGTCCTGACAAATATCTTATTTTTTCTGTGGTTTTATGAGGATATGTTATAAGTGATAGCTAGACATAAATTCAGGAGGCTGAGATGTCCCTGCCCTGTGATGGATGTTTCAAGAGCACCATAAACCATCAGGAAGAGTAAGAGAGTCTGCCATTGTGTGCTTTTTTCACTTTGGGATTTATGTACACTTGATGATCACATATATCTGAAGATGACAAAAATAGTCAGTCATTTTTTCACACAAAAAGCAGGTAAAAAACTGTCCTTTGCAGAGAGCTTCTGATTTCAAAACAGCTAATTCACTAACCCACACTCAGAAATTATTCCTGAATTTTGGCAGACTCTCCACACAGAAGACTCTCCACCCAGACTCTCCTGCCATAAAATATAAATTCCTGATCTGTCACTCCATTGTGATAGCTCCATCTCTCTAGCTCTCAAAAACCCACTAATAAGATTTAATGATGCCTGGAGGCTTCCAAGCATTATCAAAATTCATGTCAATTGGCGAATCAGATGATATCTGCAAGTATTATATAAAAAAAAAGTACAATGGCAGGGCATGGCCTCAGGAGAGTGAATAGAAATTCAAAGAAGGGACTTTATCTAAGCTTGGTTCTCCAACCCCTCTGAGCTTTAACACTGTGTTGTTCAAAGGAGGCATTAAGGGGACTTGTATTAGCTTTTTGTGATTTGTCTACAAGTTCAACAGAAAGAAAAATATCTGAGATTTGTGTCTCTCACAAAGACAAATATTTTAAATCATTTATTTTCTATTTGATTATGCCTGCTAATAAGATATAATGTTTATGTTCACAGATATTATTGGACTAGGCATCTGCCATAGCCCCTTAAAAAGTTTACCCTCATCCATGATGATTTTTCTATGAATTGGAAAATGTTTCCATCTGACCTACTGGCTTTATAATTTTTAAGTATTTTGACTCATTCCACCTGGATCAGTTTTTCAATTGCGACCTATGGATCAATCTTCAGTGTCTGTCTCTATGTGTGTGTGAGAATGTGTGTGGTAGCCACCTCTATGTCTGTCTAATGTATTTCCGCATTGTACATAATGTCTGTCTATGTTGTATATAGCCCTTTCCCTGTTATATATAGCCCTTCTTTTGCTCCCCTTACCTGCTTACCATTTTACAAATTCTTTTCTATCATTTTACCCACTCTCCCCTGATTTGTTATTGTTGCCTATTTAACCTTTTTTATCCTCAGATCTTAACTGCTCAGGAACCAAATTATTTCCCACACACACACACCCCAACCCACTGTCAGCTAGCCCCAAAACTGAAAGAATAGACCCCAACCCACCTTACTTTGGCCCTGAAAAAATCTGCAGCCACCACTGATGCTGATTTGCTCTTGGTGGCCCCTTTTCTCCTATCTCCCTTCACTGTGGAATGTTACTTGCTACTGGATGACTTTTGAGAGACCCTAGGCTTGAAGATATTTCCTGATTCATGACTGCCACAAGCCATTTTTCAGACTCCATGAGATCACATTGCCAGCTGAAGCTGTGCTCCAGATATTACTTACCCCCAAGCTATTTCACAAGACTTAAAGGGACTATATATATATTTCCTTTGTATAATTCGTTAGGTGTATTTTATCAATAGGCATAATTATTATTGTGTATTTTCTTATGTAGATATAGTTTCCCCCATACCTTTTTTGGATTTGTTTAGTAGGAAATTCTAGTAGATAAATTTCTCTTTTTTAATTAAATAATATTTTTATTTAAACATCATGATTACAAACAATTGTAATTGGGTTTCAGTCATAACAAGAACACCCCCCTTTACTGTGCAACCTTCCCATCACCAATACCACCATTTCTTCCCTCCCCCAACCCCACTTGTATTTGAGAAAGACTTTCTACATCCCTCATTCACTGACATTGTTATGATAGCTCTCAGTTTAGTTATTTCTCTAACTGCACTCTTTGTGGTGAGTTTCATATCTTGAGCCGGTTCTACCAGCCCTCAACTCTGGAAATTATATTAATGTCTTTAATTTTTCTTTTTTGTGTGTGTGGTTTTTGGGTCACACCCGGCAGTGCTCAGAGGTTACTCCTGGCTCCATGCTCAGAAATTGCTCCTGGCAGGCACAGGGGACCATGTGGGGCACCGGGATCTGAACCTATGACATTTTGCATGAAAGGCAAACGCCTTACCTCCATGCTATCTCCCGGGCCCCTAATTTTTCTTAAAACTCATAGGTGAGTGAGACTATTCTGTGTCTCTCTTTCTCTCTCTGACTAATTTCACTCAGCATAATAGATTCCATGTACATCCATGTATAGGAAAATGTCATGACTTCATCTCTCCTGACAGTGCATAATACTACTATAATATCCCATTGTGTATATGTACAATAGTTTCTTTAGCTATTCATCTGTTGAAGGGCATCTTGGTTGTTTCCAGAGTCTGGATATTGTAAAAAGTACTGCTATTAATATAGGTCTGACAAAGGAATTTTTGGATTGGATTTTTGTGTTCCTATACAAATGGCTAAAAGGCACATGAAAAAAAATGCCTTATATTACTAATTATCAGGGAAATGCTAATCAAAACAGCAATGAGGTACCATCTCACACCAGAGAGACTGGTACACATCACAAAGAACAAGAACAATAAGTGATGTTGGGGATATGGAGAGAAAGGAACTCTTATTCACTGTTGGTGGGAATGTTGTTTAGTCCAGCCCTTATGGAAAACAATATGGAGATTCCTCAAAACACTGGAAATTGAGCACCCATTTGATCCAGCTATACCACTCTTAGGGATATACCCTACGAACATAAATTTCTCTTGAGTTCTAAGTTCATATTAGAACCAAAATAAAGGTATTATTTAGTTGTTATTTTTACTCACATATGCACCAATAATACCCTATGTTGATGTTTCTTTTTTGCATAAGCAGATCAAATTGAGGAAATCTTACATATAAAATAAGTTTTTCTCTAATAGGGATAAGAACTTTTAAAATTTTTTATTGCAGGGGGGCCTTTCACCCTGAACATGTGCCATAGTGACTTGACTTATGCTTCAATTGATCAGATATTTAGCCTTTCACCCCAAAGCCTTTGATCTCACTTTTGGAACTGGCACAGTTTTCTGCACCACCACCAGGAATCAAACTTCTTTGAAGGAAATTCCTAATGTTGCCCTGGTACTAATTTGCTCCAGGGTTAGTTCATATGACACCCTGATGACTTGGAAACAGCAACAACTTGCTTTCAGGTCAGGGTTCCCTGCTCACCACCTATTGTGAGATGAAACCATGAAACCTGAGGACAACCTGACTTAGACATAGGATCTCTGCAAAAACCAAGATCTTTAATTACTGAAGCTTGACTGTGACAACCATGAGTGAGAATTTTTTCCTAGTTTTATGATGAAAGACTTTGGGGTAAGACAACTTAGAATGCTCAGAGCTTCTAATTAGTCTAATGATAGGATGTCTTAGTGATAGAGATACCTTGTTTTTTTTTTAATGTAATTTTTATTTTAATCATAGTAGCTTACATATTGTTGACAAAAATATTTTAGGTACATAGTAACATAAAATGAGGAGAATTCTCATCACACTGAATTGTCCTCCTTCCATCTCCGTTCCAGTCCTCCCTCCCAAATCCTTCCCCCTCATCCCCAGGGCTGCTAGAATGAGTGGTCCCCTCTGTGGAGACACCTTGTTTTATAAGACAAAGATTTTTTTCTTTTTCCCCCCAACTTTTTCTGTGCCTTTGCAAAAACTGCCATTCATTTTTTGTCTTTTATATAGGGGAATCCACCATTTTCATAGAACCTTGGGAAGTAAATTGTTTTGCTTTACCACATATTTCTGCATTTTTCTATAAAATTAAGAAGGGGGAAATAAAAGAAAGAATGGGGGCCATGGGCCAAGTGGTCTCAGGTTCATTGGTGGAGACAACAATAAGATAGAACTAAATGTCCAAGCCAAAGTTGACAACAATGGAATCAAGAGACCCAAACTTTGACAATATAAACTCAAAATGGGTCTGTTATATTGACAGGTCAGAGGACAAAGGATAGTAGTATAGGATGCACTTTGGAAACAGTGGTGGAGGGAGATGGACACTGGTGGTAGGATTGGCCCTGATTCATTGTGTTCATTGTATGTCTAAAATTCAACTTTGAAGAACTTTGTAAATCACAATGCTTTTAATAAAATTTAATTTGATTTAAAAAATATTTAAAACCTCATGGAAATGTAATAATCTGAAATGACAATACATGATCTATATTTTTAGATATAAGTTATATATAGAGAAAAAGTAACTATTTTTATAAAATAGAGCAAAAACTAATAATTATACTTATATAATTTGAAAAAAATAGCATCTACCTCTTATGGATTTTTTTGCCCATTTTTCCTGCATTATTTCACTATTCAGAATCATGGGTAAGTGTTGAATGAAACTATTAGAGTGCCTATCATAGCCTTACTTCGAAATAAAATGTACAGATAGTGTAATCTTAACAAGGTCATAAAAATACAATGTCAAAATGCAAGATAAGAGTCAATTATATCTTTTATAATAGTATCGAAACCTACAAAATACCTGGAATCTCATAAAATATTTTCAAAACCTTTACACTAAAATTTATAAAATGTTACCAAAATACATTTTCAAATATCTTTAAATATAAGGTATACCACAATCACTGATTTAAAATTTCAATTTTGTCAAAATTTTCTCACAGTTCTCTCATTTTATATAAAGAAAAGCGGTCTGTAATTTAGAAACCTAATTAGGAGAAATACAAAAAATGTTTTAAAATGTATATGAAATTCATAAGAATTGGGATAATTAATATTTTAATTGAGTTAAGAAATAGGTAATTTAAAATTCTGTAGAAATGGAAATATAGGCCCACAAAATATTTATATGTTAATGTGCCCTCTATGCTTAATAGCCAATAATAAACACAAAATTAATATACATTCAGATAATTGCATAATATATATTATAATATCATTCATCAAATATTGAACTATCAACAATAAAACAATCTATTCACAACAATAAAATGGGAAAAATTCTCAAAATATTAGATAAGACAAAACCGATATGGATAACTTAACTGTATTAAGCATGTGAAATAAATCAGAAATGATTTAGAAGGAAAAAGCACGATGTTATTTTATTGACAGGAAGACTCTAAAGATATAAAGTAAATGAAAACAAAACAAAAACTGTTAAAATAGAAAACTGATTGCTATCAGAGGAAATAGGTAATTATAGAGATGGATAGAAATTAAACTGTGATTATTATAATGAAGTCACAAATATATGTGTTACAGTAATGCTTTATGTCTAAAGCATACTATTATAAACTAATTACTTACATAAAAAACTTAAAATAAAGATAGTTTAAGTCTGTGTTTTATCGTACCTAGGTGCAGAAAATTAGTAATTCATTAGATGAATCCGTGAGTTTAACTTCAGAAAGATGTTGCTATCTAATGAAATAATTTAAAATAACATTCAAAACTGGGGGCAGAGCATTAGCACAGTAGGGAAGGATTTGCATGATGTCTACTCATCCCATATGGTCCCCTGACACTGATAGAAGTGACTTCTGATCATAGAGACAAGAGAAACCCCAAATCCATGCCAGGTGACCCAAAAACAAACAAAAAGGAATGTCTCACTACCACTTTTAAGGGAATGACAAGCATGAAAATCATGTTTTATAGCTAATATTTTTAACATACAAGCTACAATTTTAATGTTAATAACCACTAATAAGCACAAATTTTTATTTGTGAGCACAAATTCTTTGAATAATAAACTTTAGCTCTGATATAAAATCATATTCATCAGTGAATATTATTAAGAAATCATAAATAATATTCAAAGACAATGGAAATAAATGATAAGGGTGCAGCTAGAAAATGGACCACTATTACAATAATAAAATTGTCTATTTTAGACAAAAACTAGGATCTGAGAGAAACTAAAATAATACGCATGATACCCCTTCAGTAACAATATTGCAAAATTCGGTGCTTAAAGTGTAAGAAAAAGAAGACAAAAGTTAGTGTGTGTGTGAGAGAGAGAGAGAGAGAGAGAGAGAGAGAGAGAAGGGAGAGAGAGACAGAGAGAGAGACAGAGAGAGAGAGAGAGAGAGAACCAGACAGGAAGGGAGGTGGAAATGTATATGAAATTCATAAGGCAGGTAACTGAGGAAATTAGTGACTGGAAATGTATACGGGTGAAAGGATGGGTACTGGGAACTGTAGAACTGAAACTTTTTAATCTCACAGTGATTTATTAAAAAATGACTCTGAGTATCTGTAACTACATTTTACATGGCATAATTGTTATGAGACATAATGTCTAGTCACTGTTAAATGCTTTTCTAAGACCTCATAGAAATAGTAAACTTATTTATTGTAATATGTTTAATAAGACTGTTAAATAAGACTTTTTAAATATAAAGATAGCCATCAAGTTAACTTATGAATCAGGGGTTATTTACTCTTATGTATGTTTTGTACTTGTAAAGCATTATCTCTCTATATACTTAAAGATAATAGATCGGTGAGAAATGCAATGAACAGTAGTAAACAAAATAAAATATAGTTCAAGTGACTTTTAAATCTATTGTTACTTGTCCGGTACATAAAACCCCATGAGGCAAATTCTATTATTGTAAAGAATAATATGACAGACAAGTTGAAGGTCAAAAAGCCAGTGGAGAATCAGATACTAATAAAAATTTCAAAAAATGAGACAGGTTAATAAAGAAGCAAGTGGTTAAAAACTGCACAAATAAAATATCAGAGCTGAACAACCATTCGATTTGTCTTCATAGAATACATTGCATATTTTTCATTTGCCTACAAAAACATAAAAAAAGATGTAAGAACATTTTCAGAGAACTAAAAAAATCTCAAATTTCCTAGCAGTGAATATGTTGTTGATCTCTATAATTGAACTTCAACTTCTTAAAACAGATATAAATGGGATAATAGAGTTCTAGTAGTATAAAAAGTACATATTGAAGTTTACTAATAATTTTAATTTTACTTCATATTTTACTTATGTTAAATTCAATAAATATGGCATTTAATATAGTTTAGTCATCACAAGACTATATTTGAAATATTTTTCCTATATATTTTTAATTCTTTGTTGTTATCTTTGTACATATCAAAAGTATCTAATGGCTAAAATCACTCATGTCCATTACTATAAAACAGTTGGTTATAAAATCACATAATTTAATGAGTTTCTTTTCAGCATTTTTATCTTGCTATATCTATATATGGATAGAAGTCGTTTTAAATAGAAAATAAATTAATATATTAAATTTTAATTACTATTGGATTTTTATCAATTGAGTAGTCAATATAATTTTGTAAAAGGTACATATATTGATGAGTATGATTTTATCTAAATTTAACATTTGTGTGTGTTTGCGTATTTTCATCTGAAATTTAACTTTCTTTATGTTCAGCATTCTGGATTTATTCTTCTTCATCCTGCCACAACTATCATTGCATTAAAACAGAGTTGAAAAATTAAAATGTATACAAAATAATAAATAGTTCTAATAATAGTAATAATTCATCATGAAACCAAAAAGCTATAAAACTAGGTGGTGTACTCTCCAAAACATCCTCTATATTGACTTTCCCATATTTTAACAATGAAGACTATAGTTGCATAGTTAAAGAGAAGAAAGCAAACACCAACATCCCTTCATCACTGTTCATAGGACCTTTCTCTCTCCACCTGCTACCAACCTGCTTGGCAGTTAAAGCTCTACTGTTAGAATCGAAGAATTTGTTTCCATTGACTCTTGTCTATACCCTAGTTTTGGTTAGTTATATACCACAAGTGAGTAAATTCAACTGGTATTTGACATTCACACTTTGATTTATTTCATTTAATAGGACACCATCACAGTTTCATCCACACTGTAGCAAAAAGGAATTGTTTTGGTAAACTATCAGATGCTATTATATAAGTAGAACATGCTTAAAATTTCTATTTCAATTTTTCTCTTACCAGGGCACTCACTCTGATAGAAAAATACATAGTGTAATATTTTTCTAAGTCCACTATTTTTAATCAGTATATTTTAGATTTTGTTGCCTTTGAACATCATATTTTCATTTAGAACAATAACTGTTTTAATAAAATGAATATGAAATGAAGTCTCACCAATTAACATTCAATTAAACATATTTTACCCTTTTTTTTTTGGAGTGGTGAAAGGATTGGGCCACACCCAGTGATGCCCAATGTTTACTTTTGGCTCTGCACTTAGTGATAACTCCTGGTAGCTTAAAGAAATCATTGATTAAAAGAAATCAGATCAAATCTTGGAAGGCCACATGACAGGCAGGAGCCTTATGTTCTATATCATCTCTCTAAACCAACAAGTTTACTTATAGACTTCCTTTTCTTCCCAATCTCACATATCATTTTAGTGGTGATTTTTTTTTATCTATTTAATAGTTAAACTGTTGGAGCCAGAGAGATAGGATAGGAGTTAAGGTGCCTATACCAGTTAAATCTCTGGCACAACATACTGTCACCAGAAAACTGCCAAGGGTGATTCCTGAGCAGAAACATATGTAAGCCCTAGCACCTCTAGGTGAGACCCCAAAACAAGCAAACAAAAAAAGTGTATTCAAACTATTACTATTTCTACTATTATTTATCTCTTCTTTTCTCCTGTATATTGTATTACCATTAAAATATTTTGTTTGTTTGGGGGTCACACCTAACAGTGCTCAGGGATTACTCCTAGTTCTGTGCTCAAAAACTGCACAGGGGACCATATAGATTGCTGGGATTTGAACCGGGGTCTGTCCTGAATCAGCTGAGTACATTGCAAACCCACTACTGCTGTACTATCTCTCCTGCCCCACAATTAAAATATTTAATGAGTATATCAATCTTCCTCATTATAAGTATTTTCCATGATTGAATTATGAATGACATTTTTAAATTATATAAATGTATGTATGACTCTTGATCCATTGACAATTAGTCTAAATAGGAATGATCTTTTCAAGAACAATTGATAGAGGTAATTCCTGTCAGTGTTTCTAATTATTTATCTCCAATTTAATTCTGTGTCTGATTATCACTAAAATATTTAATGAATATATCTATTTCCATCATTTTATTTCCCAAGATTAAATTATGATGACATTATTAAAATTATATATATAGAATTATATCTAGAATATATATATATAGAATTCAAGAGTCATATATATATATATGTATATATATATATATATATGACTCTTGAAATCCACAGACAGTTACTATAAATAGAGATGATCTTTTCAAGATCAAGTAGCAGAGTAATTCCTGCCAGGATTTTTTTCCAATTCAAAAACCAAGTTTTATAGATTTTTCATATTTGTTAGTCAAGATCAATAAGGTCATTTATTTAGCAGCTAATTAAGTCAATTCTTTTTGCTTATTTCTCTATCTCTTCTCTCCTCTTCCTATCTTTCTGTTATCAAATAAGTAGGAGTTCTGTTGTGATATTGAACCTACAAGGCAATAACATTGACAAGAATGTTGATGTCAAAATAGCATGTTCTTGAAATTTATTTTGCCTATTTTAATGGCAGTTCTTCAGACTCTTCCACTAAACTACATGAACTTCCAGAAGAAGAGTATTGTTTTATCCAGTTCTGAAATGTCTGACATTTACTTCACAATCTCTCAGAAACAGGAAGTCAATAAATGTTTTAGATTTGAACACCTCCTTAAAGTGACTTACTTAACTTCTCAGTGTGTTATTTTTTTCCTGAAAAATGAAGTAGAAATATCTTTAGAATCCAGAAAAGAAACTAAAAGATTCTTCACACACTAAAAAGTTACATAGAGGGGCCGGAGAGATAGCATGGAGGTAAAGCGTTTTCCTTGCATGCAAGACAGTGGTTCGAATCCTGGCATCCCATATGGTTCCCCAGGCCTGCCAGGGTGATTTCTGAGCGTAGAGCCAGGAGTAAGCCCTGAGTGCTGCCAAGTGTGACCAAAAAACCAAAATAAAAAAAGGGACATAGATAGAACCTCAAGATTTTCTTTTTACTTCTCCCACTATCATAAGAAACAAATACTTGTTTTTTTTTTAATTCTAATATACCTTTTGAGTTTTACTTTTTTGAGGAGCAGATTTGGTGGCTCACTCCTGACTCTGCACCCAGAGATCACTCCTAAGTTTAGGAGATCTTTTGGGGGTGCTAGAGATTAAACACAGTTCAGCCATGTACAATGAACACTACCTGCTGTACTCTCGCTCTGGTGCCTATTTCTCTCTTTTTTATTCTTTTGTTATATTTTTCTCCTTTTCTTTTAATATGAGGTATTCTGTATCTGTCCCGCTTCTTCTAACTAAATTCATTCATATTGATAATCTCCAAATCCATCCACATACCACGTAGCAGCAAATTTTATGGGGTTTTTTGGTATGGTTTTATTTTATCTCAAAGCACAATAGTATTCTGTCTTCTATTTGTACCATGTTAACTTTATCCAATCATCGTGGATCATTTCCAAATTGAGGCTACTCTAAATGGTGTTGAAAAAAACAATAGAGTGAAAATATCTTGTCTAAATAGATTTTTTGGTCCCTCAGGAAATTGCTGGTAATATAGAAGCTCAAGTCCTAATTTTTTGAGAGGTGTTCAAATTGTTTTCCCAAAAGTCTGAACTAGTCAACATTTCAAGCTACAGTTAATAAGGAATTCTTTTCTCCACATCCATGCCAAAAATGTTCATTTCTATTCTTTGTTATTTTTGCCTACATCCTGGGATGATATATATATATAATTATTATATATAATTATTTTTATTGTTTTTTTCCCTGCTATTTTATTACAGAGTATTGGGGTGGGGGTTGAGCCACATCCAGCAGGGCTCAGGGGTTACTCCTGGCTCTCTGCACAGAAATCACTCCTGGCTTTGAGGGGTGGACCATATAGGATTCCAGGAGTCAAATCTGGGTCCATTTCAGATCAGCAAGGCAAATGTTCTAACACTGTGTTATTTCTCTGGCCCCATTGAGGAGCATTCTTAATATACGTTTTTGCTATTCATATTTTGTATTTGTACTTCTTTGAGAAACTTTCAGTTCACCTCTTCCTCCCATTTTTCAATGAAGTATTTATTATTTTCTTATAATACCCTTTTAAAGATGAGTGGTGGGAAAATATTCTCCATAGTTTTGAGAATGTCTCTTAATAGTCATAATTTCCTATGTAGTACAGAACTTTCTTAGTTTGATGTAGTAACATTTATTTATCTTATATTAAATTTGCTTGACCACTGGCATTAAATCACTAAAGATATTTCTTTTTTTATTTTTTTGTTTGTTTTTGTTTGAGAACAAAGATGCAAAGAAAGAGGACAAGGTAAAGTTACTGTGGAAGGACAATTACCCATAAACAGAATTCTTAGAAGTCCCCTTGCTGATAGTGGTTACAAGTTAAGCGCGGCCACGGAGCAAAGCCGAGTGGCCACGCTTTTTGGGTGGGGGACCTGGAGAGGTTCCTTGTTGTTTGGAGCCGGCTCCATAGAGAAGAAGCAGGAAAGAGGTTGAGCGACTGGCTGGAGTTCTTTTTAAAGTCTCTGGGTGCCCAATTGCCTGGCTTGATTGGCCCCACGTGGGTCAGGTAGAGCCATACTACCTAATGCAGGGACCTGGAGGTTTCTTGTTCGGAGCCGGCTCGGTAGAGAAGAAGCAGGAAAGAGGACTAAAGATATTTCTAGATTCAGTGCCATGAAGTGTTCTACATATGCTTTCTTCAATATAACCTATAGATTCAGGTCTGATATTGAGGTCTTTAATTGATTTTTATTTACTTTTGGGCACTGTGCTGTGGGGAGGGGTCTTAGTACAATTTAATTCATGTGAGCAACACACTTTCCCAGCAACATTTCTTAATGAGGCTTTCCTTGATTCACTTCATTTTTTTTATTCTTTTATCAAAGACTAACTATGGATTTGTCTCTGGACTCTCATCCCTATTTCATTAGTCTGAGTATTTATACTTGTTCCATTAGTTTTTATTTTTTATTACTATAATAGTAATATAATTTGTTTTTATTACTACAGTAGAGCTTAAAGATGGGGGGAGAGAAACCATCCATCCTCTATTATTCTAGCATTACTTTGGCTATTGGGTTGATGAGAGTTAGTGGTCATTACTCCATATAAATTTCAACAGTATTTGCTCTATGTCTATTTCTTTTAATAATGGCATGGTTATTTTTATAATAATTACATTGAATCTATACAGTGCTTTATGCTAGATTAACATTTTGACAATATTAATCTTTCCAATCCATTTACAAGGAAGGAATAGGCCAATTAATGTTAAAAATGCTAAAAAATGTTAAAAAATGCTCAAGTTCAGATAAATTTACTTGTGAGTTCTTCCAACCCCTTAAAGAAGACCTATTTTCAATACTTTACAACCTCTTTCAGAAAGTGAAGAAACATAAATCCTCCCAAACAGTTTCTATGAGACAAACACTATCCTTATACCAAAGCAGACAGAGATAATACAAATAAGAAATATTGTAGAACTATAATACTGATATGTATAGAAAGAAGTAAAGAACCTCAACTAGAGGCTAGCAAAACAAATCTACTGCTGCAACATAATGATCATATACCATGATCAACTAAGTTTCATTTCAGAAATGCAATCAGTTTATGTGTTTTATTTAATGTAGCATACCATATCAATACTTGGAAAAGTAAAATTTGTATGACCATTCAATAAATACTAAGAATGCAATTGACAAATCCAATATTCATTCATGAAAAGAAAGATCAATATGTGGTACTTGAAGAAAATAGCTAAAAAATTGAAAGCCTTCCCTCTAAGATAGGGCAAAATATCAAGTTGCCAACTTTCAATACTACAATCCAATGTAGTATTGGAAGTTCTTGACATAGGAAATAAGCAATAAAGAGATATTAAAGGCATCAGATCAAAAAAGAAGTCAAATGCTTACTATTTATACTATTATGTAGAAGTTAAAGACCACCCCAAACAAAATAAACTCAGAAAAATCATTAGGTGGGAATAAGCTTAATGAAGAAATTGAAAGAATTCTACAAAGTATCAAAAACTATTAAAAGAAATAAAAGAGGACACAAAGAAATGGAAACAGGTTCCTTGTTCAGGATTTTTCATCATTAAGAGGCCTCACTTATACCTTGTGACTCCTGAGACGTTCCTCCTTCACCCTTCCACCTCAATTTCCATCATCCAATTTCCTCTGACTCCTCTGACACTGACTTCCCAGCCTCCCTTCCTTCTTCAAGGGCCCTTGTGATTGTATGGGACTATCTGAACAAATCAGAATTTTTTACAAAATGATCTGTAAGATCCTCTGTAGGTGCTGAAACTATCAAGAAGTGTGGCAATAGCCTCTAGTGCAAGTGCTTGGAGTGACATCTTGTTTATTCTTTAAAGAAAGTAGATATGGGGCACTGAGTGAATTCTGAAAGAGGAAATAAATTAGCTAAATCTAAAACATTGGAGAATCTCTGACCAGAGTAAACCTTTCACCTCAATATCTTTTTCCTAAGGACCATACCCTATGTGCTCATGGGTTACTCCTGGCCTGCTCATGGGACCTTATGGGATGTTGTGGATCAAGCCCGAGTAGGCAGAGTACAATCCCTATCCACTTTGATATAGCTTCAACCTCATCACCTCAAAAACTCTTTAATATAGAATAATTTCTCTATTGAAGCCTATTGTGTATTTAAGCCATTGTGATTAAGATTGTAACACAGGTTTCACTTTGTCTTAATAAGCAATATCCTGAATATCAAATAGTACTGTTTGTAAGTTTAGTTTTATGGCATGTCTACATCTTTAGTGTACCATCAAATTATATTCTGAATGACTGCTTTTTAAAGATTATTTTAGTTATGTACATAAGTGTATGAGCATTAAACCAATTATGTAATGTGGTATCATTCCCTGTAAGCTTTAAGCAGTGTGTGTAAATTGCAAAAGATTATGTTAATTTTCATTAAATTTTTACTACTTAATATGCTTAAACTGTCACCTTAACTATATTAAGCATCTAGAATAAAAGTCCAAAATAACTAAAACCCAATATGCAGTTCTAAGTAAAACTGAAATGTATACTAACCCAGAACAATGTAATACTGAATTATGTTGCATATGTGCCTAGTTGTATTTAAATTTTCCAATCATGTATAGAACTTTCATCTAAGAAGAAAGGGAACATCTTTGAACTTTTAAAGGTTATCCTTTTTTTCTGAGAAATAATCTTATTGTAAAAGTTCTTATATTACATATAGGGGATAGTTTTGATGATCTGTTTTCATTTGTTGATTAAGTGGTATAATACCCAGTGTTGGCATTTTGCTATTAATACTATATAACCTGAATATATGGGTCGAGGAATCCTTTTTACTATTTTTCCTATTTTCTGACTTCTCCCTGCAAAAAAATAGCAGTATCACTTTTATCCCATTTTCCCTCTTCTCTTAAGTCTATGCTATTTTAACTAAATATGTATGTTGAGATTAAAATCTAACATTACAATGAAAATTTAATCTTGCTGATAAGAATTTGAGAGTCCTTGAGTTAGTATGTAGATACATTATCCTACTCACTAAAGAAAGACATACGCATATGGTATGTTCATGTGAAAAGTTTAATTTGGATTCACTTAATTTAGATTCATGAGATATAATTCCATCTCATTTCAATTACACTGGACAATAAAATCTCTACTATCCAAGAATTAGATAGAGTTATTTGCTATATGGAATGATGAAAAGTACATTGAATTTGGAGTCTGAACACTTGTTTTAATATGTCTTTAACACTCAATTTTCTGACCATAAGAAAGTTTTTAAGTTCTCTGATCATTAGAACGAGGCAATAACGTTTATCTTGAAAAATATATATGCACATATATATGCTTACCAATTAGTTATTAAGATTCAATTAATGAATATATTTAATGCCCCTGACATTTTGAATGTTCCAAATTACTGAGTCAGTAGTGTTTCCCTAATTAAAATAATTATGTTAATTACATTGCAGTGACATACAGAGTAAAAAAGTCATTGATAGTTAAATTTCAGTCCTACAACGTTTCAATCCCCTTCACCTTTTATTATTTCCTTGCTCATTCTCTCTCCCTCTCTTTCTTTCTCTTCATCAGTTTCTTCCCTTATTTCCTTTCAGGCACCATGATTTGCAACATTGTTGCTGAAGGGGTATATACATATTACTTTATTTATTTTCAGCACCTAAATCTTGTCCAAAGTAGTAGTTTTCAACTAATATTGTCATAGTGGTCCTTTCTCTGCCCTAGCTGAACTTTGTACTAGCCACCAATATCTGTGTAGTCTTGAGTATTCTTCTAGTATTATGATTAAAATAATAATTATCAAATTGTAAACCCTAGCATTCCAATTTCCCCATTGTCTTTATTTGTTTTCTTTTAATTTTTTATTGAGGCCATTGTGAATTACAAGTCTTTCTATGTTGTATTTCAGGTGTTTAGTAACAGTAAAATAGGGCCATTCCCACATCCAGTATTGACCTTCCTCTACCATAGTTCCCCTCTTTCATCCCAAACCTCCACCCTTAGGCCCCTGAACTACTAGTGTAACAGGTATATTTTGTGTTTAGCTTGTTATAGTTTGGGTCTCTTGATTCCATTGTCATTGACTTTGACTTGGAAATTTAGATCTGATCTCTTTTTTTTTCCCACTCAATGTTCCTGAGACAACTTGGCCCCTGGACCCCATTTACATTTTTTTTCTTTTTTCAAATTGTAAAAAGACATAGAACTATGAAATAGAAAAAAGTGATTCAGTTTTATGGTTCTGTGGGAAAGCAGAAAAGTGGAAGCCCATATCTAGAATATAAGTAAAATTTTAAAAAGGAGGAAAAAGGGGGGCACATGTGCAGATGTGGCTTTTTTTTTTTTTTTTTTTTTTTTTTTTTTTTTTTTTTTTTTTTTTTTTTTTTTTTTTTTTTTTTTTTTTTTGCTTAGGCACATTAAACATTGGGGAAATTAGAAAGAAAATTCCTTTGGCCTAAGAGATACAGGGTGTCTCTACCCATGAAGTACACTGTCAAAAACCAACTACAGGTTATGGGCATGTTGGTTGTCCAACATCAATATCTCTCTTGACCATTGTCTTTATTTCTTCTGTGAAAATATGTTCCTTCTATTTTCCAAGACAACTGTAAAGAATGTTATTACTGGAGCTGGTGAGATAGTATGTTGAATTAGTCACTTGTCTTGAACATAGTTTACCTGAGTTTAATCCCCAGCATCTCATATAGCTCCTCGAGTGCCACCAAAAATGATTCCTGAGCACAGAACCAAAAAAGGCCCAAGCATTGCTTGAAGAGACCAAAACCACTCCCTTTAAAAATATATATTATTCTTTTCTCAATAAAAGATTTTGAGATTTCATGACTTTGTATGTGTTGGATTCCACATCATGTTCAAGTTCATGCCTTTCATTATAGCAAAAAGATAAAGCCCTCACCATGTAGCTAGGCACCACTGTTCTTTCAAACGTATTTTATAGAACCACTTATGTTTCACAATAGCATATTAAGAATGCTTTTAATTTGTGCTTGTATAAAAATACTTTAAAATAACTGTCAGTGTAAAGTAATGCAAGTTAAAAAAGTATATGTTGTATATCTTTGACAATACATTTATTCTATTAACTCTATAGAAGGAGATAAATGCATTTAGAAAAGAATCTAAATTTCAAAAATAATTACACACTTCATCTTCAAAGATCAATCCATTGATTGACTGAGATTTTGTTGAAAAGAAACTATTCGATTTATTTTTGTCATATCAATGTTTCACCTATTATCCATAAAAAAAACAAAAGGATAGAGGGGACAGAGCAGTGGCACAGGATGTAAAGCATTTGCCTTGCACGCACTAGCCAATGATGGACCTCGGTTCAATTCCTTAAAGTCCCCCAAGCCAGGAGCAATTTCTGAAAGCATAGCCAGGAGTAACCCTTGATTCACTGGGTGTGGCCAAAAAACTTAAAAAAGAAGAAAGGAAAGAAAAAGTATAGAAATAAACAGATTCTACAGTAAAAAAGATTATTTTGCAGTCAGAAACCAAGTAATGAGTAAATTGCACAAACTTTAAATGACCCCTTTTAAGTAATACTTTTAAATAATCAGAGCAAAATCCATTTGTGATGACTAGGTCATAGACAATAGGTATTTATGTTCACATTCAACATCACTACATTTTTTTAAAAAACTGAGATTAAATCCATTTATCTATATCCTTCCAAGAATTTTTCATCATTTTAAAAATCTGGGTACACTCAACTTGTTATTTAACTACTGTTATCAAGCTTGCATTCATCCTGGAAAGTATAACCATCCCAGAAAAACTAATTTGGCAAATTTATCAGTTTTCAGAAAAAGACAACCAGAGCATAGAGCAATGAGATAACAAGAGAAAAAAAATCATCTATAAGAAGGTACTATTGAAGCCAAAGCAATAGCATAGTGTTAGGACATTTGCCTTGCACATGGCCAACCCAGGTCAATGAGGATTTGATTCACAGCATCCCATATGGTGCCCTAAGCCTGTCAGAAGTGATTTATGAGTGCAGAGCCAAAAGTAACCACTGAGGTCTTCTGGTGTAGCCCCCCAAAAATGGTATTTTACCCCAAAGATTCAATGATCCTAATGTCTTTATTTTACAACTCAAATTTTCCCCAGACATACAACCAACTAATCTTTGATAAAAAGACAAGAAATGCAAAATGGAGCAAGGAAAACCTCTTCAGCAAGTGGTACTTGGACAACTGGTCAGCCTCATATAATAAAGTAAACTCAGACCTCTATCTAATAACATGAACAAAGGTCAAATTCAAATAGATTGAAGACACTGATATCAGACCCAGAACCATAAGGTATATAGAAGTACACATAGGTAAAACACTCCATGACATTGAGACTAAAGGCAACTTAAAGGAGGAAACAACAATATTCAAACAAGTTAAAGCTGAAATAAACAGACGGGACTATATTAAGCTGAGTAGTTTCTGCACCTCAAAGGAAATAGTATTGAGGATACAAAGGCCACCGTTGGAATGGGAGAAACTATTCACCCAGTAGCCATCAGTTAAGGGGCTAATATCTAAGATATGCAAAATACTGACAGAACTTAAAAAGAAAAAATCTAACTCCATCAAAAAATGGAGAGAAGAAATGAAGAGACAATTCTTCAAAAAAAGAGATACAAATGGCTTAAAGGCACATGAAAAAATGTTCCACTTTACTCATTATCAGGGAGATGCAATTCAAAACAACAATATGGAACCATCTCACACCACAAAGAATAAAAACAGTCAATGTTGGAGGGGATGTGGATAGAATGGGATTCTCATTCACTGCTGGTGGGAGTGCCATCTAGTCCAATCTTTATGGAAAACAATCTGGAGGTTCCTCAAAAAACTGAAAATTGAGCTCTCATATGATCCAACAATACCACTCCTAGGAATATGCCCTAGAGATACAAAAACACAACACAAAAACGCCTTCTGCACACTTACATTCATTGCAGCACTATTTACAATAGCCAGAATCTGGAAACAACCCAGATGCCCAACAACAGATGAGGGGCTAAAGAAGCTGTAGTACATATACACAATGGAATACTATGCAGCTGTCAGAAGAGATGAGATCTTGAAATTTTCTTATATATGAATGGACATGAAATCTGTTTTGCTGAGTCAAATAGGTCAGGAGAGAGATAGACTAGAACTCATCTCTGGGTTTTAAGAAAAGTGAAAAAAAATTTTGTAATAATACACAAGAGACAATAGAGGTGAAGGCTGGAAGTTCTGGCCCACTATATGAAATTTGCCACAAAGAGTGGTGAGTTCAGTTGGATAAATGACTATACTGACAACTACCATGACAATGGTAGTGAGTGAGAGAAATAGGATGCCTGTCTTGAATGCAGGCAAGGGTGAGAGAAGAGGGAGATGAAGGGCATTGTCAATGGGAATGATGCACTGATAAAAGGGGCTGTTCTTTTTTTTTATATGACCGAAACATCACCTACAAACATGTTTGTAATCATACTGTTGAAATAAATACATGTTAAAAAAAACAAGGCTCAAAATTGTAAAGTATCATTTGTGTGCTTCAGATATATATACACTCCTGTATTATATATTCAATATATATTGAGTATAATTATATTACACTTTTATAATATACTTTATAATTCTATTATTATATTTTGTCTTTGGTATATCTAAATGAATGCTTCAAGAGAAAAATAATTTAAGATGGTTTTTATAGTCCAATGTAAATTTTAACTAATTTTTCAGAAAAAAGTCTTTAAACAAGAATTCCATTTAACCTTAAATATTACTGTGAAACACTCATAATTCACTTTGGTCACAATAAAAATTATAAAAATAAATAAATAGAAATTGTTCTATTTAATCCTGAAATATTAAACAACAAAATATTGTATTAACATGTTATTATCATTTTGAACACAAGTTAGCATTAGAATATTATTTTGATCATGGATCCCCATTTTAAAAGTTAATATGGAATTGAATATGAATATATTGAAACACATATGCAAAAATATATGTTTGTAAATCATAAACATATTAGCATGTATTTATATAAGTATATATGCTTTAACTAAATTATATGCTCTTGTTTACCATTGGGTATAGAAAAGTATAGCTAGAAGAAAATAAAAATGCTTTGGAAAATAAATATAGCATAGTTGTACAAACAGAAAGGGGAAGGCAAACTAGTATATTTGTTACTCTTTGAGTAGGAGTGTCTGTACTTTGTTGTTTTGATTTATGACTTCACCTATTAGGTTTCCCTTTTATTAACACTGAGATTTTAGGGGTAGGATGTGTGTGTTCACATGGAAAGAGGGAGAGAGAGAGAAAGAGAGGAGAGAGAGAGAGAGAGAGAGAGAGAGAGAGAGAGAGAAACAGAAGAGAACATTTTAAACACTGTCACAGCAGTAGTTTCAAATTGGAAATTCATTACAAAGAATTGGAAGGTTTTACTTGAGACTTTTTGACCCAGAGCACTAGGGAGAAAAATATGAAAAATTCAAGGACAAATACATCAAGGATCAAATTATCAAGATTTAGGGCAGAAGTACAGAAACCTGACTTGCTTGAAGTCTGTAAATTGTTCACTCAGACAGAAACCTCCATGTACTGGCCCAGAAAAAGTGGGACTACATCTATCCTCTCTTAACCTTTTGGCCTCAATTTTATTCTTCCTCCCTTCTAGTCTCTTTCTGATGTGTGAAGAATGCTTGCACATTTGTTTTCAGTGTGGTTTCACAGAAATGATGGTTTTACAGAAGGAGTTAGTGAAACAGGGAAAGCTGATCCTACTAGGTACGGACAGTGTTGAGGAAGAACAGTTGAAAACCTTAAGACCTGAAGATAATATTCTTTCTCTAAGTTCCAAAAATTTAAATGGGAATATGGGTATTCTCAATAAAATTTAAGAATAAACAGCAAAAATGTATTCCTCTATATTTTTCTTTTCCTCTTTTATTGACTTATGAATCTATAAATTGAGCAAATTTATTTATAAATTCTATTGTTTAGAATTTCTGGGACATATTTTATATTGATATAATCTACCACCAAAGTTCCAGGGTCATTCCACCACTAAGATTTATTAGTGATAATTTATTTCTACCACTCGCCTTTGCTTTCAGCAACACTCAGGTTTTTTTATCCAGAGTAAGAGTCAGGGTTCATTGTTTCTTGCCAGTTCATTTGCTTTAGCTATTGACATTCAACTCAGCTTAACATTCAAAATGGTATTTACTCATAGTGTTATTATTGTTCTCTACAAGACTAAGAAAGGTATATTTACTCCTAGCTTGCTAGTCAATTTTATCCATTTCTTTTTTTTTTTTTTTTTGGTTTTTGGGTCACACCCGGCATCGCTCAGGGGTTACTCCTGGCTCCATGCTCAGAAATTGCCCCTGAACCATATGGGGCACTGGGATTCGAACCGATGACCTTTTGCATGAAAGGCAAACGCCTTACCTCCATGCTATCTCCCGGGCCCCAATTTTATCCATTTCAATAGTGAATTATGTGTTGTCTATATTGAATGTGCTGTCTTCTTAGTCTTTTCAATATTACCTCTTTTAGGCTAAAACACTTTACACTTTCATGACCCTATTCTGAGGTTCCTCTTAATTTTCTTAATTCTTTTTATGTGCTTAGATTTAGGCTTTTTTGAGGTGCTCAGGAATTATTCCTGGCTCTGTGCCCAAAAATTACTGGTGACTAGATAGGATGTTGAGAATCAAATCTGGGTGCTATCACTCTGACCCTAGGGAATATTTTTTTAATTTTATTATTTACAAAGAAGAATAAATTTTTATCACAATGAGACACAAAAAATTTAATGCAATATATTTAGATATTACAGGAGAAAACTTTCCAATTTAAACGACACGTAAGATATTACATTGTAGTAAATAATTTTAATTTCTCTATTTACATAGGTTAAATCATATAGCAATCACAATAAATTTACTTTCATTGATTTATTTTATGATAACTACTTGTGCCGTTAAGTTTTTTTTTGGTGCACACAAAGTGCAATAATCTTGTTTTTGTGCATGCTCAGTAGGCTCTTGGGAAATGAGAGAAACTGGACATTGACAGAGAGAAGGTCACAACTGGTGGTAAGATTGGTGTTAGAGTATTGTATATCAAAAAGACTGTTTAATTATGGTGTTCTACTAATCTTACATTTTGAATGAAAAAATCTGATAACTGTCTTTCAAGATCTTATTTTATTTAGAACAATGATTTCATTTTCTTTATCTTGTCCCTAATTAAAGGTTGAAATTTATGTTATATAGAACAAAGTAGCATAGGGAAAACAAAAGAAAATAGAGCTTTCAAGAACTGAGTAGATAAGCAGGATAAGCATTACAAATGTCTACCCAACCTAAGTCTTTTTGTGCTTTGCTAAATTGCAGTCACTTGGGAATATTTGACTCCCCATTGTGAAGATGATGAATTTGAGGTAGTAATCTCACTGATCTAATCTTTGAATACTATATACTATCAGGGAGAAGAAAGACTAGTACAAGATGTATAATGGCAATACAGTCCAAGTTCTTTCCTCTTGCCTAAATAAGAGTATTTTCCCCAAATTCATAAGATTCACTATATTATATCTACAACAAACAAAAGAAACTGATAACAAAGATATATAGTCCATGATATTCACAATAGACTGTTTTGCTAAAGTAAGAAACGCATCTCAGTTCCAAAACAGTAAAAAACAATCTATTCTTGCACATCCTATCAATCCATTGAATGCTACCATGGAGAGGGAGAAACTTTCTTACAATTGCTCCTTTAACAATTAAAAGGTTTTTTCGTGTGCCTTTATAACCTTTATACTAAACTACCACATGTCATTTCTCTCTCTTTTTTCAGGCCACAGAACATTTTAAAAACAATACTTACATTTAATAGGGCAGAAAGTGCAATGCTATTAAAGGTCTTAGAAAAGTGGTGTTATATATATTGATACTGTAATGATCTTGACAGATCAACATATTATGTGTACTGACATTGTAATGACCCGGGACTGATGAAAACATAGGGCCACTGAGTCCAAGTGACACTCTTATTAATTCAAAGGTGTTGGTAAAGAGAATGACTTATGTATCAATACAAATAGACTTGTGAAAGGCAGGATCAGAGCCATTACTGTGAGAAGCTCTGTTAAGTTAAAGATCTGGTTTGAATACCATACCTCTGAAGCAGCACATTTTTGAGCATCAAATTGGGCCAAATTTGTAAGGCTTTTAAGGTTTTTAAGGTTTTAAGGCTTGTAAGGTTTCCAGTAAAGAATATTTAGGGTAGCCCTTACTGGAAATAAAAACACCTTCCTTCCTTTGCAGATAACTCTAAAGAAACTCTTCAGACATTCATCACAGCTGTCTGCTGCTCTGTCTCTCAAGTCTCCATTTTAAGTAATTCTTATCTTTACCCCAGTTTACTGCTAATTATACTGTATGCTAGGCAATAAGCTCATGTTATAATTATATGCAATTGACTTAAGTCATAATGTTAAACTTGCCCATTTCAATGTGAGAGTTAGCAAACAAGATCCAAACTTCATATTAAAAATGGTGACACAAGAACCAAAAAGACAATAGATTTTCCAAAGAGATAGGGCACTTGCCTTGTACATAACTGACCTGGGTTCCATCTTATGTACCATATATGCTCCCCTGAGTATCATCAGGAATGACCCCTGAGCATAGATCCTGAGCCCAAAAGTCATTAAGCAGAATATTTATGAATTTCCATCAAATTATAATATGTGCTCATGAATCATAAAAAGAAAAATAATTGTACTTGCTATTAAAGAGGAAAATTATACTACTAGTTAACTAAATATTAGGTCCTGGGGTGTTAGCACAGAGGGTAGGGCACTCTTCTTGCATACATTCTACCCTGGTTTGATCCCTGACATCCCATATATTTCCCTGAGCATTGTCAGGAGTAATTCTTGATTGAAGAACCAGGCATAATCCTTGATCATTATCTGGTGTGATCCAACACAATAATAAATCCTAAATATTAAAAAAGTTAGAGAGATAATACAGCAGGTATTATATCTTGAATGTGGCTACCTAAGTTAGATTCACAACACTCTACAAGGTCCACTAAGTCTATCAGGAGTGATCTTTGGGGTCAGAACAAGGAGTAAACTCTGAACACATCAAAATGTGGCCCAATAGAAAGTGTTTAAAAATTAGGAGCCCACGTACCAGCATGAGCACCCCCTGCCTACTCACTCCCACCTGGCTCAGGTAGGGAAGCACCACCCACCCATGAAGAGCATGCGAAGATAGCCTAACAACATATAGGTCGAGCCAGCTCAGACCCAGCACCCAAATTTCTTTAATAATTCATAGCCCATAAAATTGGAAGCAAAGGGGCAAAAGGGGCCGGGCGGTGGCGCTGGAGGTAAAGGTGCCTGCCTTACCGTGCTAGCCTTGGATGGACCGCGGTTCGATCCCCCGTGCCCCATATGGTCCCCCAAGCCAGGAGCAACTTCTGAGCGCATTGCCAGGAGTAACCCCTGAGCATCACTGGGTGTGGCCCTAAAACCAAAAAAAAAAAAAAAAATTGGAAGCAAAACACCAAACTAGCCAGAAACCCCTATATCAAAGTAGACAGGTGACAAAAGAGAGCTATAATCGAAAGGTCCTGCAATCCAGGCAACAACAAGAATTGCAAAGAATTATGGGTAAACCAAGGAAGACCCTAACATCTGGAGATATAGAAAGAACCGCAAACAAGTTTCCAAGTCCACCAAAATGAACAGATCCAAGGGATGAAGATCTAAAAACAACCATGAGAAAAGAAATGCAAATCATGGTAAATTAAATGAAATGAAAGAAGCACTAGCCAGTGAGTACAAGAAAACCATAGATAAAAAAAATCAACCAACTTAGAGAAAAAATGCAATACAAATGGAATTTAAAGAAATAATAAACAATGTAAAAAGCCACACGAGTAGAATCTCACAGTTGAGAAGCGCATAGAGCAACTCGAAAAAAATCTGCACTCAAAAAATGACCAGGAAGGCAACAAGGAAATAAAAGGCAGAGCACTGGAAGAGAAAGTCCAGTACTTAATGAACAAAGACAAAAGAAATAATCTAAGAATTGTAGGTATACCAGACAGGGAGGAAATAGGAAAAGGAGAAGAACAAGTGGTCAGGGAAAGAATAGCAGAAAACTTTCCAACCCTCTGGAAAGAGGCTGAGGTGCAATTCCAGGAAGTGAAGGGAGTTCCCAATAAAATAGACCCTAAAAAACCAACACCAAGACATATAGTAATCCAAATGGCAAAAAAAAAAAAAAAAGAGAAATATGAACTCTTTAAAGCAATAAGGGAGAAAAAAAAACGTCAAGCACAAAGGAAGGGACATAAGAATCAAACCAGATCTCCCATTTGAAACAATTCAAGCAATATATGTAATGACATATTTAAACGACTGAATGAAAGAAATTTCCAATCTAGGGTCCAATATCCAGCAAAACTCTCATTCATATGGGAAGGAAGACTAAAAACATTCTCAAATAAAAACAATATTGCAGTATTTGCGAAAAACAAAACTGATCTTAAATGACCTACTCAGAGACGAATTACACAATCCAAAAAACTGATTGTAACAACAACAACCCTACACAACACAACTACGCAACAGCCCTCTCTGTCAATAATCTCCCTAAATATTGATGGACTAAACTCTTCCATTAAAAGACATATACTAGATAACTGGATTACAAAACATAAACCTACTGCTTATACTAGAGAACTGGATTAGAAAACATAAACCTGCTGCTTACAAGAAACACATGAAGGGAAATGTGATAGTAGTAGGAGATCTTAATACTCCTCTATCGCCACTAGATAGATCCAGCAGGCAGAAAAATAGCAAAGTAATAAGAGCCCTAAATGAAATATTAGAAGACCTAGGGCTAGTAGACTTATATAGGGCCCTCCATCCCAAAAAGCAGAAAACACATTCTTCTCAAGTCCACATGGAACCTTCTCCAGAATAGATCATTTCTTAGGATATAAATCTAACTTGTATAAAACCACAAGTGTAAGGATCATCTGAAGCACCCTATCAGGTCAATATGCAACAGAGCTCAAAATTGACTATAAAAAGAAGCAATGGAGAAAATCAAACACCTGGAGATTAAACAACATGCTGCTCAACAACAGTTGGATCAAAGAGCAACTCAAGGAAGAAATAAAAACATTCCTTGAGACAAACGATAATGAAGAGACAGCTTGTCAAAATCTATGGGAAACAGCAAAAGCAGTATTAGGGGGAAACTCATAGCAATACAGGCTTATGTTTGAAAAGAGGAAAATGACAAAATCAACAATTTAAAGAATCACCTTAAGGAACTGGAACAACGACAGCAAAGAAATCCAACCACAACCAGATGTCAAGAAATAATAAAAACCAGAGCAGAAATAAACAATATAGAAACCAAGAAAACAATACAAAAAATCAATGAGACGAGGAGTTGGTTTTTTGAAAAAATAAACAAAATAGACAAACCATTGGCAAGACTCACCAAAAAGAAGAGGGAAAACACCCAAATTTGTAGGATCACAAATGAAAGGGGAGAGATTACAACAGAAACCCAAGAAATAAAACATATTATGAAGTCATATTATGAACAACTATACTCAGTTAGGCTAGAGAACCAGTAGAAATCGACAGATTCTTGGGAAAATACTAGCTTCTGAGACTGGAAAATGAAGATATAGAAAACCTAAACAGGCCGATTGAAGATGTAATTAAGAAACTCCCTAAGAACAAAAGTTCAGGTCCAGATAGTTTTACAGGTGAATTCTATCAAACATTCAGAGAAGACATACTACCATTGATCCTCAGGCTCTTCCAATCCATTGAAAAGACAGGAACCCTCCCCAACTCCTTTTATGAGGCTAATATCACACTCATTCCCAAAGATGGCAAAGACATCACCAAGAAAGAAAAATACAGACCAATCCCACTAATAAATATAGATGCAAAAAATCTCAACAAAATTTTAGCAAACCAAATCAAGCACTTCATCAAAAAGATTATACACCATGACCAAGTGGATTTCTTCCCAGTGATGCAAGTCTGGTTCAACATACATAAATCAATCAACATCATACACCACATCAACAACGAGAAAAACAAAAACCACATGATCATATCAATTGATGCAGAGGTGTTTGACAAAATTCAACACCCATTCATGTTGAAAACACTCAGCAAAATAGGGTTAGAAGGAACCTTCCTCAAGATAGCAACAGCTATCTATGAAAAGCACACAGTCAACATTATCCTCAATGGTGAAAAATTGAAAGCATTTCCACTAAGGTCAGGAACTAGGCAAGGCTGTCCACTCTCTCCATTCTTATTCAATATAATCTTAGAAGTCCTAGCAATAGCAATCCGACAAGAGAAGGAAATCAAAGGAATTCAAATTGGAAAAGAGGAATGCAAACTATCCCTTTTTGCAGATGATATACATTGAAAACCCTAAAGAAACCACAGTAAAACTCCTAGAAACAATTAAGCAATACAGCAAAGTGGCTGGCTACAAAGTCAATACACAAAAGACAGTAGCATTTCTCTATACAAATAATGAAGTAGAGGAGAGAGAGATTAAGAATTCAACTCCATTTAAAATAGTAACAAAAAAAACATTAAGTACCTAGGAATCAACATTACAAGGGAAAACGTATACCAGGGAAACTTCAAAACACTTCAGAAAGAAATTTAAGAGGACCTAAGGAAATGGAAGAACATCCCATGCTCATGGGTAGGTAGAATCAACATAGTCAAAATGACTATATAGATTCAATGCAATCCCCATCCAAATTCTGACATCATTCTTTAAAGACTTAGAACAATCAATCATAAAATTCATCTGGAACAAAAAAAGACCAAGGATAGCCAAATACATACTAAAAATCAAGAATCTGGGTGGTAACTCGCTACATAACCTGAAGCTATACTATAAAGCCATAGTGCTCAAAACAGCATGGTACTGGTACAAGGACAGAGACTCAGACCAGTGGGTTAGAACAGAATTTCCAGGCATAAACCCCCAGATATAGAGTCAACTAATATTTGATAAAAGAGCCAAGATCTTGAAATGGGACAAAGAAAATCTCTTCAACAAATGGTGTTGGTACAACTGGAGAACCATCTGTGAGAAATTAAAAAATTGACCCATACCTCACCCCATATACAAAAGGCAACTCAAAATGGATTAAAGGTCTTGAAATCAGATCCAAATCTATAAAGTTTATTGAGAAAAATAGGCAGAACACTCAAAGACCTACATATCAAAAAAGTCTTTAATGATAGATTGTCAATGGCAAGAACTTTAGAATCAAACATAAACGAATGAGACTACACCAAACTAAAAAGCTTCTGCATGACAAAAAAAAGAACATACTTAACACAAGAAGACAGTTAACTGAGTGGGAGAAAGTCTTTGCACTCAACTTGTCAGATAAAGACTGATATCCAGAATATACAAAGCACTCAGAGAGATGAATTCCACAAAACCAAATAAAATCATAGAAAAATGGGGAGATGAAACGAATAGACACTTCTCCCAAGAAGATTGAAAGATGGCCAACAAATACATGAAAACATGTTCACCTTCACTCATTAGGTAAATATAAATCAAGATAACAATGAGGTACCACTTTACACCAGTGAGGATGGATAGCATCAAAAATAATGGGAACAATCTATGTTGGGGTGAATGCAGTATGAAAGGCACTCTCATCCACTGCTGGTGGGAATGTCCCCTAGTCCAACCCCTATGGAGAACAGTCTGGAGAATGCTCAAGAAACTCAGAATCGAGCTACCATTTGACCCAGCAATTGCTCTCCTAGGTATCTACCCCCAAGATGAAAGGACATACATCCCAAAATATGTGTGCACCCCAATATTTATCACAGCACTCAACATAATAGTCAAGTCATGGAACTAACTTCGATGCCCAACGACAGATGAGTGGATCATTAAGATGTGGTATCTATACACAATGGAATACTACATGGCAGTCAGAAATGATACAATCACAGACTTTGCAGCAATGTGGATGGACCTAGAACATATTATGTTAAACGAAGTAAGTCAGAAGATGAAAGATAAACACAGAATGTTAGCACTATTCTGAAGCACCTAGAAACTACACCATATATGCAACTAATATTCAAAGATCAAATAACAGGATTAAACAGGGTAGAAACTCCAAACACTGTAACATTACACATACTCTGGGGAGTAGTGCCCAAAACACATGAAAGAAGAACAACATATACTCCTGACCACACATTATACCATAAAGAAATCAGCAACAGGGGCCGACGAGATGGCACTAGAGGTAAGGTGGCTACCTTGCAAGCACTAGCCAAGATAGGATCACAGTTCGATCCCCCGGTGTCCCATATGGTCCCCCCAAGAAGCCAGGGGCAATTTCTGAGCACTTAGCCAGGAGTATCCCCTGAGCATAAAACGGGTGTGGCTCTAAAAAAGAAAAAGAAAAATAAATCAGCAACAGCAGAAACAGCAGCTTAGAGAGAACAGGTATATAATCAGCCTGTTACTACAAAGGCCCATAATGATCTCTTAGGGATCCTATACAAGATTATAGGCAAAGAATACCATGGAAAATCATTGAATCCAATGGAAGCACCTCAAAATAATATGTGTTAATACCTTAAGCTTACTATATTTAAAGTAAGCTCTCAGCTTTTCTGTCCACACTCTTTCTTGGATACAAAGGGTGGACAACCTAAGATGGCACCTTGGAGCTAAGCTACACGAGATACCATACCCTGGTTGCGGTATGAAATCATCTCAATAAAACACTTTACATAACCTTTTTCTCTAGGTTATACCTTCTTTGAGGACCTGAAGCATGTGACCAGCCAGACCACCGAAGCAGCATCTGTGGCCTACAGACTTATACTATGGGACCTACTCATCAAACATATCCAAGCAAAATAACATGTACACGCTCTTCTCTCCTCTCTTCTCACTTCTTTTTCTTCTTTTTTTCTTTTTTATTTCTCTTTTTCTAGTTAATCTTATTTTCTCTTTTCTTCTTTTCTGCCCCCTCCATATACTTTCCTCTTTCCCCCTTCTAGGAATCTGACTATCAGTTCACCCCTCAATTCCATCCAGATTTTCCCTTATTAAAACTCCTCACCCTAAGTTCTTAATATATTAGGCATCAAGACTGACCTCCTACCCCAACGAACCAGTACCCATCACCCAAGTAAAGGGACACTCACTCAAACCCACACCTCCTCCCTGACAGGAAAAGGCAACCAATGTCCCTGCTGACTCATACTGTGCAGCCCTCTCTACAAACCTTTCATAATGTGGACTATTGCTGGATACTGGACTTAGCCCGAAAAAGACTCCCAATGCAAGAACTCTACCCAAGACTCCCCTGATGCAAATCTTTTACCAATCTCAAGAAGGACAGGGTATGCGATGAAAAGGTGCCTGGGAACCCACACCCCACAAGAAAATCTCAAAAGACAATGGGGAAGTCTATACTTCCATCATAAGTATAGGACCAGTATAACACTATCTCTTTATTTTTTTATTTCAGTTCTTTATTTTTTACTTTAGTTTTTTAAAATAATTTTTCTTTATCCATATGTGAGCAAATATATTTTTATTTCTATTCTTATCTTTTTTGGGTGTGTGACTTGTATTTCTGCTCTTCTTTTTCCTCCCAAAAAAATACACCAGCAATATAATGAAGCACCATTTCTTCCTGCAAAGGCACACTAAAATATTGGAAATCTCACGAATATAAACAAGCTCTTATCTACTAGGGATAAGAACTCATACTTATTTACAATATAGGGGAATCTCCCACCTTGAAAATATGTCATGTGGACCCAGCTTAGACTCCAGGAGACTAGATACCGACTGTCCAGCCTTGAACCCTGGATCCCAGACATAGAAATGACACAGTTTCGCACAACAACTACAGAAACCAAATCCCATCCAGGACATCCTGAATACTCCTCAAAGACCAACATATACCAGCTCTAATATGATATCCTGACAACGGGGAAATTAGGAACAAATGGACAGAAGAACAGGGTATCCTACCTCACCAACTAGCAACAAGACAAAATCAGAAGACTTGTCACACTTTGGGCTGTGCAAAAGCCAAGGACGTGATCTACAGATGACTGGCAGATAGAACTATGACTGGGCAGTATGTAATATGGGACCAGCAAGAAAGCCCTAGTCTAGGGTTTGTTCTATGACCTGCACAACAACCATGATCTCTAATCCCAGAGACCTGACTGAGATAATTGCAACTGAATGGGTCTTCTGGAAACATAACAAAAGATGATATCCTAGGCTCCATCCGAGGTTCAATGCAAGGGCCAACACCACCAACTGCAGAAGACAGATTAAAATAACATTGAGGAAACAGAACTTCTAAAATCATGAAGAAAGTCTTCATCGTAAGTTCTACTCCTTGACTTGTGCATAGATTGAGAACTCTAGATATAGAGGTCTGATTTTATCATCCTGATCGGAGCAGAAGTCTTCCATACAACACAAAAACACCAAGGGGAGAGTAAATGAATTTGAAAGGAGTCTATAGATAATCCCATGACAATATATTCCAAGGGTGGAGAAACCCTGTATCTCTTAGGCAAAGGGGATTCCCTTTTTGAATGACCCCAATTTTTACTGTGCCTATACAAAAGGGGAATAAGGGGAGGGCGGAGAGATGGCATGGAGGTTAGGCATTCGCCTTTCATGCAGAAGGTAAACAGTTCGAATCCCAACGTCCCATTTGGTACCCTGTGCCTGCCAGGAGCAATTTCTGAGCGTGGAGCCAGGAGTAACCCCTGAACACTGCCAGGTGTGACCCAAAAACCACAAAAAAAAAGATACAAAAAGCACAAAATAATTTTTTTTTCTTTTTCTCTCTTCTCTTATATAGTTTTTGTCGACTTCTTTGTTTTGGTGTAGATATTTAAGTAGCTGTCCACTTTTTTACTTATATATTTACTTTTTCTCTTCTCCCTTTTTAGGCTCTTTCATGTTTTTTTTTTGTTTGTTTGTTTGTTTGTTTTTGTGTGTGTGTGTGTGTTTTTTGGTCTTTGGGCCACACCCGGTGACGCTCAGGGGTTACTCCTGGCTATTCACTCAGAAGTCGCTCCTGGCAGGCACGGGGGACCATATGGGGAACCGGGGGATCGAACCGCGGTCCGTCCTAGGTTAGCGCAAGCACCTTACCTCCAGCGCCACCGCTATCTTAAGACCATGGCAATTATGTGGTGCATATATTTATTGTTACAGTGCTCACTGGATATCTTATTTGATACTTCTTTTTGAACTGTTGTGGTGTTTCACCTTTTATTTTCCCCTTGGTCTCTCAAACTGAGGGTGAGAGCCTCTAGACGGACTCTGCCCGTTGTTGGCATAGTTGATTTTTACCCCATTTTATTACTTTACTCTTCCTCAAACAAAACCACAGGGAGAAGTAATGGAGGTACCAAGACCAGGTCCCCCGTGCCTGCGAGGAGCAATTTCTGAGCATGGGGCCAGGAGTAACCCCTAAGCACTGCCGGGTGTGACCCAAAAACCAAAAAAAACAAACAAAAAAACAGTTATAAGATCACTAAGTAATAAACTAGACACATAGGGAGCACTCAATCTAGAAGCCCCTGGGATGAGGGTGGAGGATAGGGGAGGCAGGATGGGAACGGAGGTGGAGGGAGGACAATTCGGTGATGGAAATTCCCTGATTCAATGTTAGTAAGTACCTGGAATATTACTGTGAATGATATGTAAGCCACTATGATTAAAATAAAAATTATATTAAAAAAGAAAGTGTTTAAAAATTATTAAATAATTTTTGAAAGAAAAAGAGCATTTTTGTTTGTTTTGCAGGGAGACTGCATCTGGTGGTGTTCATGACTTACTCCTTGGTCTGCATTCAGGGATCACTCCTGGAAGAGTTCTGGTAACCAAATGGAAGTTAGGGATTAAACCTGAGTTGCCTGTGTGTACCTTACCCACTGTATTATTGCCCTGGTACTGAAAAGAACATGTTTTAAATTTTTCCCATGTAATCATTTTTGATCTTCATATGTGGAAGTAAAAAAACATCAAATAAATATTTGGGCAGTAATAAAATGTAACTTTTCACTAAAATTGTCTTTAGATATTGAAGGATAAATTTCAGAAAGAATTTTTGATTAAGGATAGTAACACGGGTAAGATGTTAACCTTGCATGAAGCAGACCTGGGTTCAATTTCCCATTTGAATCCTTAAACCCATAGGACTAATTCCTAAGAACAGAATCAGGAGAAGTAAGCAAGCCTTGAGCACTAACAGGTGCTGAAATATATATGAAAATAAACAAATGGAACCCCATCAAACCAATTTTTTGCATTATGAAAAACCCAAGCTACAATAAAAGATATTTCACTAAAAGGAAAAATATCTTCACTTAATACATAGAAAAGAGGATTAATATCAATATATATAACAATACTAACAAAACTCAACAATATAAATATCTAATTGCCTTGCCAAAATATAAAAAAGAGTTAAAAAGACACTTTCCTGAAGTGAACATGCTCTCAACATTTACACATTACAAAATGTTGGTCAACATTTATTATTAGGAAAATAAAATTAAAATAACATGTCATCCTCATATATATAAATATATGAGGATATATATATATATATATATATTTATATATACCCTAGGAGTCCAAAATTACAATGCATAATTGTATTTTCACAGTAGCTAGAATCTGGAAACTATCCAAGTGAAAGAAACTGAGGTACATCTACATAATGGAATACTATGCAGCTGTTAGAAAATATAAAGTCTAGAAAATTGCTTATGGATATGGAGATTATTATGCTGAGTTGAAATGAATCAGAGGTAGAGGAATATATATATATAATGATTGAACTCATTTATTGTATATAGAAATATACTATGATAATAATATCCAAATAATTAAGAGACCAGAACTAGTAGAACCTGTCTATGGTATGAAGCTTGACTCAAAGAGCAGGAGGAGTGCAATTACAGCAGAGAAGGGACATTTATGACATTGATAGTTGGAAATTATCACTGGGTGTTGAAGTGAGATATGCCGGTATGCATTATAACCCTTCAGTAACAATACCCACAGTGAGTTAAAGGGGGGGGGGGGGAAGAGAGAAGAAAAATGCTGTCACAGAAGCAAGTAGGGGAAATACTAGGTAGGAGGACAGAAGGAAAACTGGTGGTGGTAAATGTGCACTAGGTGAAGGGTGTTGGATATTGTATGACTAAAACTCAATCATAAACACCTTTGCATCTGTGGAAAAAATTGCATATGAACAACCTTGTAAACCACAGTGTTTAAATAAAGTCATATTTCCTTTATTTAAAGAAAATGCATCATATAGTTAAACATAATTTGTTTATAGATAAGTGAGAGCAAAGTTACTATAAAAAAAGGAAGATAAAAAAGAAAAAAATTATTTTTATTGTGACCAAAGTGCATTACAAATCTTTCACTGCATGATTTATGGTACATAGTGACAATGAATGAGGGGCATTCCCACCACCAGTGCTGTCCTCCCTCTGCCCCTGTTCTCAGTATGCAACCCATATCTCCTTCCTTTACCCCCCAGAATGCTATAATTTTAAAAGAAAGGAAACTGAAATACTGATTCCCAATGAAGTCATTAATACAATGGCAAAATTTTTGGTAAACTCTTGTTAGCTAACCATTATGCTAAATCAGTATGTTCCTATAGGAACAAATAAAGTTGTCCAGGAATTCAAAGTACTGTTACTGATACTGCAGCTTTTGTGTTACAAATACTAATAAAAAGTACAAAGTACATATTTAAATTCAGTTACATGACAGTGAAATAAAAAATAAAGAGTTATGTAATAAACTCATAAATTATTGAATTTGATTTTGTTTATGTTATTTTTGAGTTATATTATTTTCTTCATATCCTTTAATGAGCAGTCTTTGTTTTGTTCTATAGCAAAGCTTTCTTATGGCCAATGACTTAAGACTTACCTAATAGTATCAGTACTGTTTTCATGTATGATATAAGCTTGAAGCCAAAAACATTTCAATAGAATCTCAAAACACAAGATATATATTCTTGGATATACCTGTTGAAATATATTTAACATTGTATAACGAGCATTCTACTCTTTCAATTCATGTGTCAGTTAACAAGTATTTTATACTCATAGCCGTCTTTCTAATTTTTTACTTCACTTTCTTATTATATTTTCAAGTATAATATCTTGGACTAAAATTATTTCTTGAGATATAGTTAAAAACGTGGAAAATATAGTACTCTATATTTCCCAAGGTTACGAGTTAATTTTCAGTGTAACTGGTTAAAAAACTATAGACATTTATATAGTTGATACCCCATTGTTTTAAATAGCTTTGTTTGGTGATTTAAAAGGCAAATAATTCATTTGATCTCTGTGAATTTTCTCTAGTCTTAATATGTTAGATTTAAATTTCTCATGTGTGAAAAAAGGCAACTAATGTACTGTAAATAAATGAATATAAACTAAGTTGTTGGAATTCATAATGAGAGATGAAATTAAGAATGTACTCTGCTTCTTAGCAGTGAAATGAGTTCTAGTCAATTGGATTATTTTTCAGTAAAAGTTTTACAAAAGTTTAAATTGGCAAACACAAACTAAAATAAATTAAAAACATGTGCAAAATATAAATGCAAATTTACTTTGAGAAAGTATTCTAATGTTTGATTGAGCATGTGATTTTAATTTCTTAAATGTCAGAAATTGCATGGTAATAGATGCATTTGTTTTTCGGTAAAAAATGTCTTTCTACTATGACCAGAAATTTTTAACACAACACCATAATGTAGACTTATAAGATTTAACTCATTTTCTACATAAACGATTTCAGTTATAAAAGTTGACACTAGTCTTAAAACCCAAATTTACCTTCCAATCCTTTTTCTTCCAGAGATCTACAGATTGTCATCCGTTAATAATTGACTCATTGATTGCATTTTGGTTTAATATATTAGGATTCCATGAGCTCAGAAAGATAGCACAGTTGATGTGCTGCATGTGACAGACCCCAGTTAGATCGTAGGCAATACATATATTACATTGGTACCACCAGAATGATCATGATCTCTGAAAATTGAGTCATTAGTCATTAGGTCATTAGTCATTAGTCATTAGTCATTAGGTGTGATCTATAAACTAAACAAAGAGGAAGAAAATGTCCTTGGAAATAAAAGAATTTACTTTACATCAAAATATTATGAGGACCATTTATAATGAAATAAAGAAATCTACTGTTGTTTTTTTCATAGCACTCACATATTTAGTGTTAAAGCTGGAAGGATGTGATGCCACATCCCTGATGTTTGGTTTTTCTTGAAAAAAATGTCATGGAGAATATAGTAAGTTTATGAAAAGTGATTATCTAAGAAAGTAAAAAAACAATATCCTGTTCCTTTTTATTTTTATTGTGGTAAAACTAAATTACAAATATTTCACAGTAATATTTAAGGCACATAGTGACAATGAATGAGGGGCATTCCCACCACCAGTGTTGTCCTCCCTCCATCCCTGTTCCCAGCATGCATTCCATATCTCTCTCCTTTACCTCTCTCACCCCCTGCCATAATGATAGTGGAACTAATCCCCACTTGTACAGCTTTTTGTAGATTGGCTATAGATTCTGTTGTCATTGACTTTGGATTTGATATTCAAGTCTGGTCATTTTTTGTTTCCACCAATTGGACATATGACTGTCTGGTCTTGGTACCATGGTGGGGGAGACAAGCAAAAAAAAAAGAAAAACTAGGAGGCATCCGACTAGGTGTTATAGATATCCATTTACATGAAGGAAGGAGAAAAAAGAAGAAAAGGTAACATAACAAAACAAACCCAAAAAGACAGTAAGGGAGTAACAACAGAAGTACAAAAAGAATTAAAAAAAGAATAACTCAAAAACCAAAACCATCAGCTACTGCACAATATATATATTTATATACATATATATGTGTATATATACACATATATACACAACAACAACATAAACAAGACCAGCAACAAAGGGGGTTGTGTTTCTTTTTTTTTTTTTTTTTGCATAGGCACGGTAAATATTGGGGAAATTAGAAAGGAAATTCCCTTAGCCTAAGAGATAACAGGGTTTCTCCGCCCTTGAAACATACTACCATGGAAACAACTACATGCTCTGTACTCACTCGTTTACAACACCCCAAGGTCTTTTTATCATGCTGGGAAACTTTCCAATCAGATGTGGGCGATGACATCCCAGGTCAGTAGCTGCAGCTCTTGTTATTTGCATAGGTGACAGGGTGAAGGCTGGGAAAGAGTTTTTCTTTATGGTTCTAGGAATTCTGTTCCATTACTATTGCTGTGATCAGTCTTCTGTAATTAGTGGTCTTGGTTTTTGTTCAGAGCCTAAGGCATAATCATTCAGCATGGTTCCAGAATTACTGCTCAGTCGCAGTTGTCAAAATCAGACTTATGGAATTAGGGATCTTTGTTTTTGTACAGATTCTAGGCAGAGGCCTAGGCAAGGAACTTCCTCATTGGTCCCTGGATAGGTTCTGTCCACCATGTTTGTCAAAGTCAGTTTTCTGTAAATAGTAATTTTGGTTTTTACTTAGGGCAAAGGATGACATGTCTCCCAATTGTATCATAACATTAGGTGGTGAGATAGGGCAGGTCTCTCTTAACTCAAATTGTTGCCATTTCCTCATGTCAGTATGTCATGTTAAAACTGGTACAAGTTGGTGCTGGGACAGCATTCGTAGTTTCACCAGGAAGAATTTGGTTCCTTAGTGCTGTTGCTGGAAACAGTGTTGGTTCCTCTTCTGGGATCTGGGATTCTGGACTGGATGGTCGCTGTCCAAACGCATGGAGTCTAAGTTGGGTTCACATGACACAAGCTCAGGGTGGGAGGTGATCCTGCATTATAAAAAGTATGGGTTCTTATCCCTAATAGATAAGAGCTTGTTTCTGTGCATAATATTTCCCTTTATTTAGAGTGCCTATGCAAAAAAGTATGGTGACATATTATATTGCTGGTGGATTCCTCAAAAAACTAAAAACGGAGCTCTCATGTGATCCAGCTATATACTATTCCTAGGGATATAACCTAGGAACGCAAAAATTCAATTCAAAATTCCCTTACTTACACCTATATTCATTGCAGTATTAATGATATCCAGACTCTGGAAACAACCAAGATGCCCTTCAACAAAGGAATGGCTAAAGAAACTGTAGTACATATACACAATAGAATAGTATGCAGCCATCAGGAGAGATGAAGTCATGAAATTTTCCTATATGTGGATATACATGGAATCTATTATGTTGAGTGAAATAGGTCTGAGGGAGAGTGATAGACACAGAATAGGCTTATTCATCTATGGGTTTTATGAAAAATTAAAGACATTATTGCAATAAGGCCCAGAAACAATAGAGTTAAGGGCTGGAAAGGCTGGAAGGACAGGCTCACAATTTGAAGCTCACAACAAAGAGTGGTGAATTCTGTTAGGAAAATAACTACACTAACAACTAACATGACAATGTTGAAGAAAGAGAAGTAAAATGCCTGTCACAAATACAAGCAGGGATGGTGGAGGAGGGCTGGCATTGGTGGTTGGTTGCATTGATGAGTGTGGAGGTGTTCACTGTGAGTGAGGGGTGTTCAGTTTGTTATTGAAACCCAACTACAAACATGCTTGTAATCATGGTGATTAAATAAAAAATTATATTTTTTTAAAAAATGGAAAAGTCTTTTTAGGAGTGATAAAAAATGCAGAGACTGGTGCCTAGCTTGAAGTTTCTTCCCAACAGTCTTGTGTATTGCTTGTAATCTTCCATTTTATTTCATGCTCTCATGGCCTTCCCCACATTATTTGATACTTTTTTAAGTTTTAGAACTTCTAAATATTGAAAATGGGAATGTAAAGAGGAATAAAAATTTGACTTGAAATACAAGAAGGTAAGGTCGAGGATAAGAGCTCAACAGTGGGGCCGGGCGATGGCACTGGAGGTAAGGCGCCCGCCTTGCCTGTGCTAGCCTAGGATGGACCAAGGTTCGACCCCCCTGTTCCCATATGGTCCCCCAAGCCAGGAACGACTTCTGAGCCCATAGCCAGGAGTAACCCCTGAGTGTCACTGGGTGTGGCCCAAAGACCAAAAATAAAAAAAAATAAAGAACTCAACAGTGAGGAATGAAAGAAGGTGAAGTCTATACTGTCCAAATCAGGACACGAGGCTTTAAAGGATCATTAACAAAAAATATACTTATTAACTTGAGGTGCAAGATAAACCAATAAGACATGCATGGGTGGTCCCTGCCTAATTGCAGGATTGAAAATGTCCCTTAATGACAGTAGGCTGTGATTTTGCTTGATGACCATGAGGAATATCTGTCACTATATTTCCTAGAAAATGGGTGTAGTTTTTACATGTTCTTACTCAGGCAGAAGGTAGCCTGGAGTTTATTGGGTTCTCATAGAAAAATATATGTAAATATAAATGTATATATAGAGATTCACAAAGAAAAATATACATATAGACATAATAAGACTAAATATAGACAAGCTGGCAAGACCAGAGGATAAATATACACTGAGATAGACAGGGAGACAATGAGATACGCAATTGCAGAAATAAAAGAAAAACAAACACAAAACATAGAGATGAGTAGTCAGATATATTATCTATACTGAGAGAAACAGAAAGACACAGAGAAGATACATAAGGGACACTGAGAGACAAAGGGAGACACAGAGGTGCTTTCAGCATGCAGAAAGAACCAACTGCAAACACAGAGAGGAGTATAGAGACAGAGACTTAAGAAACACACAGACATATGCATAGATGCAGAAGGGAAATGATACAAAGAAAGACACACAGTTGCAAGAGTTGAGATTTGTGTTGCTCTGTCTGGTCCATAAAATTGTTCGTGCTTAAAGCCAAAGAGACACTACACATTCTGCCAACCTTGGTTCTATCCCTGACACCACATATAGTCTCTTGACCCCACCAGGACTGACCCCTGAATGCAGTCAGAAGGTTTATACCCAAGTAAATGAACAAACAAAAAATATAAACATGTTCAAAATGGTCAGATATATTATAGGTTTAATTTAGTTCAGTAGCTCTATTTTCCTTCTCTTGTGTTTTGGGGGTGGGGTGGGATGCCAATCCATTTATTTTATAACTTTTTCCTCAGTTTGACAATGAAATAGATATAGGAACTCTAGCATATTTTTCAAATTCTCTGAAGAGAGATAATCTAAAATTTTAGCTTTATAAATAGGAAAGTGGACAAGATAGATACTGTAGGGGTATATCATTTACCCATGTAGAGCTGACCTCCTGAATACAGAGCCAGGAGTAAGTTCTGCCAAGTCTGGTCCCCAAATTAAGTAAATAAATAATGATAAATAAGAATGTGTCAAAAGGCATGGGTTCGAAAGTCCTAGAAACTTTAATGCTAGTGAGGAGAGGTAATAAATTATACCAAATTCATAAATGAAGACATCATTATAAATATAATATATTTTGTATAATAAATTTATAAATAAAGAATATATAAAGTTTATCAGGAATCCTTCTTCAAAACTTTCCTCGCGCTTCATTGGCACAAATAAAGATTTGCTCCGTTTTCAGAAGCTATCTCTGTGGGTTAAGAAACGCCAAACTCTGTTATCACAGATTTGGATTACAAACCAAATGGTTGCCTGAGAATGAGGTTTTTTTTATTGACTTAAACTAATTAGAGTTCACGGCTATGCTAGAGCTTACCTTTAAGACCAAATAGTAGCTATAAATCAGAAGAGGGACAGTCACTAGAAAGAAAATTAATGAGTAGGAATAGGAGAGGTACACACAGTCAGCAGCTGAGTAGACAATATATAAAATTGATCAACACTATTATTAGAAGCTTTATCTTTATCTTTCAACAGATCTTAATCCAAAGTCACCCAAATTAACCGCTTCTCATTTGTTCTGATAATTTTAATTAAAATAGCATTTCTGTCTACTATCCTCCATTTTGTGTTTTATTTTAACTAATTAGAAAGATGTGTCTAGTAACTTATACTTGCATTTAACTATGTGCATACTATGCTACTTAATATAATATTTTGTCATAGAATTTATTAAACTAAGAGGCCAGAGTGATAGTACCATAAGTAGGGTGTTTGCCTTGCATGCGGCTAACATGGGATGGATTTTGTGTTAGTCCTAAGTGGTAGCAACCCATATGGTTTCTGGAACTCAGCAGGGAATGAAATCTCAGTACAACACTAGAAGTACTATGACCATTGGCTGTTGCCGTTTCAAATAAATGTATTTATTATTCTATCTTAAAGTATGCTAGACAAGAATTTCTTGGGTGTACTTTGAGGTATTCATTATCAATATCTAAAGATCTCATAGTGCTTATAGCATATCAATCATACAGTTAACATTTATTGAGCTGCTTTAAATGCGAGACAATTAAGATCTGTTAAGCATCTTACTGATGTATATAAAATCCTTATTACTGATTTCAGACCAAATTGACTTTGTAGAAAACACCATGATGAGTGCATCACTGCTTTAAGCTAGTTGAGGGAAAATTCCTATTCAGATTTTAGCAACTTGCAATAAGAGTTATAGAAAATAATCTCTTAATAAGTAGAAATAGACAAATGCAATCACCATGTCTCATTCAGCCAGTTTCATAGACTCACTCTGCTCTTAAAAGAGATGGAAACCAAGCAGTGAAAATTTATGGATACATTAGTCACACAGCTGAAATCTAGAAATCTCAGAAGGAGCAAGTGAGCCAAGTCTCTGCCCTGACAAAGCCATACCTTTTATACCTATCACCTACAATCACCACTTCAAAAATGGTCCTGTTTCACCTCTTTGACTCTGTGCAGAGACACCAATCTGACCAAATTCTAGGTATGTCAATATTTGGGCTCATGTCTCAGGTACTTTTTTTGGAGTAAGTGCAGGCAACATCTTCTCACTTTATTGTAATTTTTGAAAACCTGGCAGATAAAATTGCACCCCACAAAAGCCACAATATAAAAAATATTGCTTGGAGAACCTGGCTTCAACTGCCGCCACTTGAAAATCCATTTTTGTTAAATATTGTCATACCCATAGGTGTACACCAATTTAGAAACAAATGTATCTGAAGTCACCTAATGTTCATAAACAAAAGAAATAACAGAATGATCAACAAGAGTTTGCTAAACCTCTGACAATGACATAATGACCTTGTAAGATACAGTAATTCTTCACAAATTTTCTTGTTTTTGTACTCTTTAATTCATCTTCTTCTTTTTCTTAAATTTTAAACGATTTTGATCCCACTTACCAGGACTTCATAGATATGGTCAATAGGCACTTGAAAATATGTTCATTGTTTCTTTTTTTACTAGAGAAATGCAGATCTAAACAAGAAAGCGTTGGAAAGAATACCTAGAGGAAAAAACTCTTGTAGACTATTGGTAAGATTATAAATTGATGTCACCATTTTGGAAGCAAAATAAAATACTGAGTATTAAGACTCAAAAATTAAAAAGTAGAAATCCCACATAACTTAGTTATCTCTTTATATATTTATAAAAATACAGAAGACTAAAATGAGAAGATATATGCACTCCCATATTTATGGTCAATAAGAAAAGAAAATACGTATTTATCAAAAATGTATTAAGTAAAGATGTGATATATATGAATACTTCTTAACTATAAAAGTAAAGATTAAATGCTGCTATTTGTAAAAAGTGGTTGGACCTGTCTTATCATTGATTCTTGTTTCCCTTTTAAGTTCTGGTCCTCTCTAGCCCTCTTCTCACTCAGGCCTGTTTTGAATCATACTCCTAAGTACTCTTCCCAAAATCAAATTTGATCGAATACCTTACCTTCAGAATATCTGTTTTGCCAGATCCCATAACATTATATTCAGGAGTTCAGAGTCAGGAATAAGATCTAAGCACTATAGGGTGTGGACTAAAAGAAAAAAAAAAGAGGCAAATAAAAGGAAGTAAAAATATATTCTAGTACTGGAAGTATTAAGGGATGCTTGAAATATTACCTGCATGTGTTAAAAACGTTTATGTTTCAACAATGCTTTATTGCTATTTAAAAAAATTAATTGTATTCTTTAGTTAACAGTCTTAAGTCTTTGGATTTACTTAGTTGCATATTCTTATTGTTTGGCATTTTTTAAACATATTAAAGGCATGAGAGCTACTTAATTAGGACATTCAATACTTTGATGAATGCAGGAATAAAATAAATAGATATATAACACTGTGATGACTTTTAAACTTACATCTACTTCAGTATACAAATCTTTGCAATTGCATTTGTCACAATAAGTTTGTCGTTGCTGTCTTAAAAGTCATATTTGATGTATGCGTCTCGTTCTGAAATGTTTGATTAACAAAATCTACAATACTAGTAATGGAAACTCAATTTTGTGAAAGAGCTAAGAGAATTACCTTTCTTCATAACAATCAGAATGCTGAGTAAATTCTTTGTCACTACTATGGTGTTCTCATATATCAAGTATTTTTAGTATCCCTTTCCATACTCCACAGTTTCCATTGATGTTTCAAGAAGAGAAAAAAAGAATTTCTTCTAATCGTTAAGAATTGATTCAAATCCAACATATTCTTGGTATAATGAGCTATCACCTAATTTAAAAAAGATACATGCTTCTGGGCCGAAGAGATAGCATGGCGGTGGGGCATTTGCCTTGCATGCAGAAGGACGGTGGTTCGAATCCCAGCATGCCATGTGGTCCCCGAACCTCTCAGGAGCGATTTCTGAGCATAGAGTCAGGAGTGGCCCCTGAGCACTGCCAGGTGTGACCCAAAAACTAGAAAAAATAAAAAATACATACTTCATATGATTGCATTGTTGTTATATCTAATTTATTATATTAAATGTAGAATGGACTTTACTGTTTTCTATGAGCACTTCTCCACTCATGCTTTTTTACAGTGAGGTCTGTACAAAGAAATTTCTTCCAACTGTTAATCAATGTGCAACCAGATATTTGAAATTCTTTACATTTATAAACTGGGATTTGTATTTATCACTAAATAAGACTGACTTTTAAATATTTTAACTAGAGTTATTCAATCCTCTCTCCCATTTAATAATATTTGATTAATTTTGAGAGATTGGCACAATGCCCGGTAGTGTAGATACTTAATTAAAAAATTAAATAAGTGTTAAATTGAATGAACAAACAAATTCTATAGTACTTTTAAATTTGGGATAAAACCTGGATTAGTTTTGACTTTTTAATAGTGTTAAAGGCAGGATTTCTTGATTTACAAATTATAGTGATTCCCTTCAAATTAGTTTAGGTATAGAAAAATTACTATAATGTTCAAGTAATCATGAAAATAAATATTGTCATTTCTTATTGTCATTTCTCTCTTCTTCCCTTGTCATGCTTTCCTTTATGTTAACTGCTTTTTTTCTCAAATCAGCCATCTTATTGCAGAGCAAAGTTGCCCATTTTCTTTCCTCTCCTATTTCTTTTTTTCTAAGAAAGTAATAATGATATAGCCATCTTAAATCATGTACTCACCCCACTATCAATCATGCTAATTCATCCTAAATATATCTAATTGCTTTTTTCTCTCCTATTTCCTAATTTAATATACATTGCCTACTTAACAAATAAATGAATGAAAACTGATAGATTAAAAACAGAACTTCAAATTCAAACTTCTCTTCTATTATTTCTTTCTTTCTTCATTATCCATTATAGTATCATAATTTTAATAATATACTGCCCACCTAGACTTGAAATCTATTACCTCTGTCTTACTTAATGAGATAGTCATTATTTTCCATAGGCTTTCTGCTTCAGTCTTCAATTTATTTTCTGCCTCGACTGGACTTCAGAACCAGCTTGAGTGAGGCTGACAAGAACATCTGTGTTTCATAGGGGTTCATCAAAGACCCTCATTAATCCTGAATTTCCCAGGCACCACTTCTGGTGACAGACATAGGTAGAGAGGAAAGTGGTATATTTCCTTCTTGGTTTTGCCATCTCTCTCCTTTCCAAAAGTCAGAATAATTTAGTATACAGATATGGTAAAAGCAAGACCAAGAGTCAAGCTCTCCAAGCTGTATTAAGTTAAAAAAAAAAACAACTAACCAGGGCCAGGATTTAGGCCTTACCTCTTAAAAATGGCTATAGGACCCCAAAACAAATACAAGAATCAGGCTTCTCTTTATACCAGGCAAAAGCTGGTGGCCTGAGTCCTCTCTGAGCAACTTAGCATCATTAGCACTGTCTATGCCCCCAAAGAAATTCATTAAATAAATAAATATAGTGGTCAAATGTTAAGTAAACAGAAAGGGGAAAAGTTTTCATTACAAATATTAATCTAATTATTAAGTAAAACATATTTACTTATAGAGATGTTGTCTGATTTGAGAGCAATAGTCAAGCGACTGTATTTGTAAGTTTGTAAATTCTTGACAATAAAATAATTTTCCCAAAAATATTTAGGGATGACCTATTATAAGTTCTGAATTTGAAGCAAGGGAAGAAGCCAAAGTGAATGAAGCCAGCTCTTGCCCTCAAAAATTCTAGTTTTTTAAATCTCTTGGGGAATGACTTTGCTCAAAACTGGATGATATTCAGTGACCTCTTAGAATCCACTGTAAAAGTCTTCCATTCTCCTCTCACTATGAATATCGTTGTAAATTCCTTATCCAATGGTCTTCTAACTCATTGCTTGTTGATTCATACCTTCTCTCTCTTTTACTAATTGCTACTTGTGGTGCAAAGCAAACAGAAAAGTCCAGTTATTTCAGAAAATTCAGGTTGTTCTGACACTTTACATTAACAAGCAGACTCTAAAACTAGAGTTTTTCTATCTTTAAAAATAATTAACCAGGGACAGAGTGATAGTGCAGAGGTATGGAGCTTGCCTTGAGCAAGGCTGAACCACTACAGACCTCAGTTTGATCCCCTGCGTCCCATGTAGCCTCCAAGCCAGGAGCGATTTCTGAGTGCATAGCCAGGAGGAACACCTGAGTATCACTGGGTGTGGCCCGAAAGGGCAACTCCCCACCCAAATCAACCAATAAATCTCCCTCACCTGAGATATTTAATTGAGACTCTAATGAAAGTGAATGCAATGAATGACCTTGCCACTTTATATGTGGTGATGTGACATGGTCTATCATGTGGCTTTCTTGTTTTTCCACAAGACAGCACTCATTTCACAGGAGACCAAACATGCTCACTCACCAGGATTCCTGATCGATATTTTACATTTGAGGAATTATGGAATGATCAGTAGTTCTGGGTCAATAAATCAAAGCCCTCTTAGATAAAAGCATTCAAGAAGAGATTCGTGCATTCTGGGCACCCAGTAGAGGATACAAGTGTTAAAAGCAAAACATTATTTCTACTCACACGTTGAGAAAAAGAAGCAAGCAAGATGGTTTCTCTGATTCAAATAGCTTTTGATGGAAGCATTTGAGCTGCCTGTTTTGTCAGGCCTTATAGTCTAAGAAAAAAGGCCAGAGGGGCTAATTCTGATCAATTGACAGTGAATATTGGAAAGAATGATTCAGTGTAATGCATACTCTTTGAACCAGATTGTGCCTCTCTGTTGCCTTCAGTGCAGTTGAGAATGATTACTTTTTTGTCCTAGTTATTCTCTCTTGTTTTCTCGAGAACAGCCCTTGCACTCATTTTATTCTTTCTACGGTTTTATTGTGAGGGAATAATAATGGGTTTCATATAAAGATTGATGGATTACTTAATTACTGATTACGTTATTTCTCTTATTTTTCAGCAACAGAGCTTGGCAAGCAGAAGGATACTATTGTCAGGGTTATTCCTTTGCTGTTTGCCATCCAAGGGTATATTGCTGCAATCATTCAAAAAGTAGTACTTTAGAAGCAGAGCGCTGGGTCCATCTGATTGCTATAGTTATCAAAGGCTTCAACAAATAGCTTTTGAACTTGCCTATTCTTTATGTTCAATTTCTTTTGTTTTGCTCTTTCTTTCCTCCCACTATAAATGTCGATTGAACATTAAATACTGGAGACCCAGCAATATCAAGAAAGCTTTGTTAGCTCTGGACGACTCGCTGTTGGTTGGAAAGGATATCATTACACTTGTGCTTCCTGATCAAAACTGAGAGTTTGAAAAGGATGAGTACTATGGGGAGTGTGAAACAGAGGTTGCTAAACAAGACTACGGGTAACTGAACACTTTTATTAAAGAAATGACATTTAAACTGAGATGTGAATGATAAATGCGCCATGTTTACATGTGATCTGAGTTAGGACTAATGCTGCTCCCATCATTAATTTATAAAGTCTCTGGATACATCCTTTCTCTATTTTGAAATAAAAGCCGTTTACCCTTGGCCATCTTATAAGCTTGTTTGTTAAATGCTTTGAGACTTGGAAAATGCAGGGGGTTTGGACCCAGAGCAATAGCTAAAGAAAGTAATAGCTATAAAGCCATATACATTTTTAAACTATGTATCTGGAATTTTCTAATAAAGTGATTTCATAGGTTCATAAATTCTCAGGATTTTCTTTGGAATAATATTAGAAAACTGGCAATGAATAACATGGACACAGAAATAATTGACGAACAAGAAAATAAATTTAGGGAACCATGAGTTAATTTTACCTTTAAGGGGGAAAAATAATGCCAAACATTGAAGTTCCTTTGAGACAGAGACACTGGATTTTTAGGCTCATTAAGTTGAGTGAGGCACATTAATTAGAATCTCTATAAGGAAAAGATGGATAGCAAATTCTGCAAGTCTGCAGTATTTCTATTGAGCAACCCCAAAAGTGAGTCTGAGGGTTGGAATTACTCAGCCACTGGTTAGTCTAAAAAAGAAAAAAAAACAAATTTAAAGTAGGAGGGTTCATTCTTCAATTGAAAGTTAGGTGAAAGATCTGGATCTCCCACACCCTTTTTTTTAGAGCATTGGTTTTAAAAAAGTTGTAAATTATGCTCTCCTCTTTTTGAAATGCATATGAGTACATGGAGAATATCTTTCTCAATGAATTGGTAACCATTTCTCTGAAGTACAAATATGAAGAGAGATTATTTTTCTATCTTCTATTTTCTGTAGCATTTTCAGAAACTGAATTATGTGAGTATCTTGCTCCAAGCTGCAAAATTCTTCTACTGTAAAATATGAAAGGATTATTTTTCTATTTATGAAAGTCAATGAGCTAGCATAGTCATCTTAATGAGATTGGTAAAAGTAGAAATAACTATATATGACAAATAGTTCTATCACATTTTCTTTCTTCAGAACAGGTATTTTCTATTTATAAAACATGTATATAATGGGCTGTTATGTCTCCACATAAGAAGAGGATTTCTTTCTA
>PVKC010001608.1:24051-49242 GCA_004027635.1 Crocidura indochinensis | reverse complement strand
TCTGTGTCAGACACTCTACCAGTTCTGGCTTTAGGAGATCTTGGCCAGGGTAGGCTGCTGCTGCTGCTGCTGCTGCTGTGTGTGTGTGTGTGTGTGTGTGTGTGTGAGAGAGAGAGAGAGAGAGAGAGAGAGAGAGAGAAGAGAGAGAAAGAATGTGGTGTCATGTATGAGTATGGGGATGGTGGTCTTTTAGCTTTTAGCTGCAGAGTGCATCAACCAAAACTGTATAGATGCACAGAGGCCAAGCCACCTGTGTCTTATCTGAATGGACTCTGGCTTATCTGATCTTTGAAGTAGACATAATACATGTGTATATATAGTCTATATATACATATATGTGGAGTTAATAAGAATATTGCTTTGGGGGCCCGGGAGATAGCATGGAGGTAAGGCGTTTGCCTTTCATGCAAAAGGTCATCGGTTCGAATCCCGGTGCCCCATATGGTCCCCCGGGCCTGCTAGGAGCAATTTCTGAGCATGGGACCAGGAGTAACCCCTGAGCGCTGCCGGGTGTGACCCAAAAACCAAAAACAAAAAACCAAAAAAAAAAAGTATATTGCTTTGGTGTATTGTTTGATGCTCATTTTTCACTTAAATTAACCTTCAAAATCTAGTATGTCAGTTTTAGTTTGGTCTGGATGGCATGATTAGGTGGTGAGTACTTGTCCTATATTATTCTGTGTATGCAACTTTAGAACCTTCTGTCTGTGAAATGGAAGTTTGGGGAAAGAACCTCTTTTACCCATTCCTGACTTGCAAAAGGCTGATTCTAAAGGATTACCCTAAGAATAATGTGTAATGACTCTTAGTAGATGTCTTATATTAGGATTAAAATTTTCCCGTTATTTTTTCCTCTTTTGCTAAGGCTCTCTAATTTTGAATGGATGTTTAATTTTATCAATGTGTTTCTGAAAATAATGAGTCATAAAATTTCTTTTTATCCTCTTATTGGGTTGACTTGTAGTTATACATTCTGCTTATTGCAGAATCATTGTTTCTGGGGATCACCCTGTCCAAATTTGCTTGGTTGGATTTAATTGGTAGTATTTTTATTAAGGCATTTGAATTCATGATCAACAGTGAGATTGGCCAATAAAGTGACTTTCTTTCTGTCCTGAGTAGAATGCCCTACTAAATTAGCCTTAAAACATGTGACTTATAAATTGGGACTGGAGAGAGATAGTATATTTGGTAAGCCATTTGCCTGGCAACTAGCCACCTGAGTTTGATCCTCAGTAGGACTCTTTCATGTAGAGCCAAGAGTAAGCCCTGACTACCATTGGGTGAGGCTGCAAAATAAATAAATAAATAAATAAATAAATAAATAAATAAAACCAAAAACAATTCTAATTCATCTTTACTTTTCTGATATTGGTAGTTAAGGACTACTTTAGAATAATTTATATATATATTAACTAACTTGAGTATGCCACATGGAAGTTACAGATTGTTTGCAAATATTTGTTTGTGTTAAGGATTGTCCTTTCTGCTGAGGTTTGGAAAAACTATTACTGCCTTTTAGCCTGGTTTTGTCTGAGATCCGTTATACTTTCCAATCCAGCTTCATTGTCAGGCATAATTCTAGTTTACGGGTTCTTTTTGATCAGCCTTCATTAAATTAGTCTCTCTTTAGGAATGTGTCCATTCCTCCTGTTAGCAAGTAATGGTAATGACACTGTTTGCGGTTGCATTTCTCTCTTCTTGTCCCTAATGTTTATTTGCACTCTCTGGTGTTTTATTGGTCTAAGCCCAGGTTGGTGGAGTTGCTTGCTAAGGTCTGACCTTCTGTCTTGTTTCATTGTTTTTCCACTAATTTCTTCTCAGCTCCTCTTTAGATACTTATTATTCTTTTATGGAGCTTGCATCCAACCCTTCTTTAAGGTTAGTATTCTAAATGCCTGCATTGAGTCCCTAAGTACTGTTTTTTTGTACAACTCCCTCTCCCTTCTGGGGTTCTGTCCTGCTTCTATTGCAGCCTGAGTTCTTGGAATTAGGTATTTTCTACTTATTTTAATCTTGGCATTTCTTCCATTTGAGGATTTTTTAATGTCTTCAAAATAGGGCCTCCTTGTTTCCTTTCCTCCATTTTTTCCCTTCTGGATTTTTCTTAATCTGTCTTCAATGTCTCTTCAGAGTTTTAAATATTATCCATCTTTTCTTTTTATGTTACACATTCAAATACTCTTTTTTTTTCCTCTTTGGTTTTTGGGTCATGCCTGGTGGTGGTCAGGACTGATTTCTGGCTCTGCTCAGGAATAGGAATCATTCATAGCAGTGCTCAGCAGACCATATTTGCTGCTGGACATCAAACATGTGGTGGCATTGTGCAAAGTCAGTACCTTAATCCCTGTCCTATCTCTCCAGCCTTCACTACTCATGCTCTTGTAAGTCAACTTAGCTGTAATCTTTCTGATGCTCCTGACCCTTGCTCAGAGTATGTGTGTGCAATCTATGTCCTGTATTGCATGCGAGTATGAGAGAGTTGAGCGTCTTTATGTGTGTGTATAACTTATGTGGTCTGAGTTGAGGCTCTCCCCTTCAGAAGAGGGGTTCTGCACAACTTTTCTGGAGGTGTCACATGTGTGAGATCTCTTCTGTCTTCTTTTCATTGCTTGGATGTTCCTGGACTCTGAGCAAATTTGAACTGTCACCCTTTGGTAAGGCACACAGTTATCTATTCTCAGAGGAGATTATAAAATGCTCATTCACTCCATTTTCCAAGCCCAAGTAGTTGTATCCAGACATCCTTGTTTCTCTTCTCTGTATATAATTTTTGCTCTCATGTGGGGGCCTCCTGATGATACAATTAACCTCTAGGGAATCAGGTCATCAACCTTTTCTTTCACACACATTCAAATGGGAGCACTGGGTCACAGAGATGTCTTCTTCCTGGCCTCCCCATTTTAGTTGATCGTTTTGGCTTCTGCAGGATGGAAGGGAGAGTCACTGATGTTTGTCTTTTTTTCTTTCTTTTTTTTTTGTGGGGGGGTCACACCCGGCAGTGCTCAGGGGTTACTCCTGGCTCCATGCTCAGAAATTGCTCCTGGCAGGCACGGGGGACCATATGGGGCACCGGGATTCGAACCGATGACCTTTTGCATGAAAGGCAAACGCTTTACCTCCATGCTTCCGGGCCCCATGTCTTTTTTTCTTACTAACTTGTATTTATGTCTAAATCAATACTGTGACATTCATTAACCTGTGGAGCTATTTGCTTCCTTGTCAAGTCATGATACAGTGGTTTTTTTTTGTTTTTTTTTTTTGTTTGTTTTTGTTTTGGTATGGAAAAGGAAAGCTAGAACATGAGGCCAATGGGGGCAGGAAACCCATATTTTGCAAAAGAACTGTAATTAGTATCCACTCAAGGCCAGAGACCCGTGAAGTGGCTGGGTTCAGAGGAGGAAATCCTTGGCGTCTGTCTTCCTCCTAGGTCCCTTAGTGAATCCTCACTGACTAATTCCTCTTGGAAGGGAACCAGAGCTCCTCTACATCATATTGATACTGACTTTGGTATTATGATGAGGCCCAAAGTGTTCAGGAGCAGAGAGCTCATTTCATCTCGTCTCTACCTCTTTCTTGGCACTGGGTGCTAAGTGCTCTGAGGAGTCTCTTGTTCCCACGTTCAGGGTTATTGCAAACTTTGAGAAGTCTGAATTCCCAGTATTCCTGAATTTATTTTAAAAAATTTGTATTACTTTAAAAATACCGTGTTGTTCATAATACAATTGTTTTTGCTATTCTATGTTCCAACACTATTCCCACCACCAGTTCAACATTCCTTCCACGATTGTTTTGGTTTCATACCCACCCTCAAGGCAGGCATGAAATAATTTACTTTATAATGCTTGTTAACAATTAAGTATGAAAAAATGAAAAACTAAGAAGAAAAGTCAGCAAAAGAAAAATTGTGAAAATTCTTACAGTGTATCACACCATGGGGTCATTAGTCATTCTCCGAAGGTTTACTGAGCTGTTTATTGCTAGCTGATTATTCTGTGTTACTGGTTTTGTTTGTGAACCTTAGGTGGCTTCTCTGCTACTTTCATGTCTAATTTGGAACATTCCTTCAGAGTTTCACTACTGAAAAATTTGGACGTGTCTTCTAGCTGCATATGTGGCATGCACTCCAGGAATTCCAGGTTCTATGGCTAGCATGGTGGTGGTTATGTGATGTGACTGTGGTTCTATGGCTGCCAGGGTTTCTGGAAGTACAGAGGGGCTAAGGAGAGGCTGCCCACATTCACTTCAAGAAGACCCCAGAGTTCTCAGCCCAAATACCAGAATTCCTGAATTTCTGACTTCCTCACTTAAAGCTGCTTATGGAGTGTCTGCTATATCCCTAGGACTGGTCCAGGCTGTGTTCAAACCCCTTTAATTTGCAACTATAATTGCAACTATTGGCTCCACAAAGCTTTAGACTTGCCCTCTAGCTTACCCAGGCAGTAGTGAGAACAAATGGGCTACCTTTGGTGGAAGATGAATGTTGCACCTCAGTTCTGTTTCCATTTACCCTGTGATCAAGGATGGTTGGAGATACTTGAATTTATTTTGATTCACTTCAATATTTTATACAGTTTTGCACTTCAAAATCTTTTAGAAAAGGGTGCCATGTAACAAATCTCTGCACCACTCTGCCTGTCTCCCTGCTTTCCCACAGTTTCTACTTCTTAGAATTCAGCCACAAAGCTAGTTTCTCACAGACCTTTCGTACAATAGTCTCAATGTGTGCAGGTTAATTATGTTTATCAGTATGGATATTTATATAGGTTTGCATCTATAAATTTGCACACATATATCCATATGTATGGCTTTGAATGTAACTGTCAGCATATTGCTATTTTTTGCTTGAAATGTATCTTGAAAATTGGCCCATACCAGGCCTACAGCATGTCTTCATTTGTTTTTATGGCTGTTTGGTATTCTCTTAAAGGGATGGGCTATAATTTATTAACAAACCCCCTCTAATGGATATTTAGATTTCTAGTCTTCTGCTATTTCCCAACAACACTGCTAGAAATTGTTCTGTTCCTGAGCAACTTCACACATTAAAGAACATGTTGGCAGGGTACAGAATGCATCGTATGGCAAGTGTCTGACATTCTATAATGTCCAAAGCTTCAGGTTGGACTGGCCACTGTGGGAAAAGGTAAGCCTTAGGTTCCTGGGCCACCTGGGGGTTGAGGCTGCAGTTCTTGGAATTTTTCTCAGACTTCCACCCACCAACATACAATGCATAGTTCCAAATTAGTGAATGGTTCTTCAATATTTTCTTTGTTGTCATGTTTTTTTTGGGGGGAAGGCTGTACTCTGCTGCTTCCAGCATGCTTGGGAGAACTATGTGGTGATGGAGATTGAACCCTGAGCTCCAGCATGCTAAGTATGTGCACCAGCCCTTTGACTTCTCCTTGATTCCAATAGTTTGCCCTTTATGAAATGATCAGCACTTTATGAAATGATCATTATGAAATGATCATGTTTTATATGATACTTCTACCGGCTCAGGTAAAAATTTGTTTGAGGAATCATTCATTGTGTTTTAAAAACCAGAGCACCAAATTTAAAAAGACACACCAAAAAATGGCACTAACATGATGTGACATTTACTAGAAAGATTTTTTTCCCAATAGTACTTGCCCAGCAGTGCTATGGTTCCTGTGGTTCTGGGAAGCAAACTCCAGGCCTTTGTACATGCCAGTCTTGTGCTCTACTACCTGAAATAATCCTTGAGTCAGAAACAGGAATAAGCCCTAAGCACCAGCAGGCATAGCCCAAAAGAAATAAAATCTGGGAGGTATAAAACTGAAGTCTTAGGGATCGGCTCTGGCTGGCTAGGGGCACCATATGTGGTACTGAGGGGCAAACCCTGGTTGGCCTCATGCAAGGCAAACACCTCTCCTACTATGCTATCACTTCAGCACCCTGTCAGACTTTTTCACTATAACTGCTAGGACATACCTCTCTAAAGTCTTCACTTCCCTTCTTCTGATTGCAGAATTTGGGGGGTAAGGGATCTCTCAAAAGGTGCTCAGTGGTCTGCTGGGGGTTCCACCATTCTTGCAGTTCAATGAAAGAGGCCAAGAATGTGATACTGCTCAAGTTTTGTGATGCTTGAGAGACTTTAGGGCTGTATCTGGTGATGCTATACCAGGGTTCACATGGTACTGGAAATCAAACTCAGGTTGGACATACTTGCTAGGCATGCACCCTAACCACTCTCCCATTCATCAGCCCCCTGATTGTATCTCTTGCACCTGTGTGCACGTGGGGCAGCTGTTTTCTTTTTGCTCTCACTGAGTTGCTATTATTCAGTTTTTTCACAACCCCATTGTCAGCCCCATTTTACAGATGTCTGTGGCTCCAGTTCAAGGGAGGATAACCCACCCACATCCCCACAGCTGGGTCTCACACTCAGACTTCCAGTCTGCCAGACTGTGTATTACTGAGCACTAAGATTCCTCCTCCTGACTCCAAAGTATTCTGATCTGGTTAGAAAGGAAATGAATGTTCTTTTCCCTGCAGCTGGTTTGTGTCTTTGGGCACCAAGACAAGGTGGAGGTATTTTGTACTATATTCTATATTCCAAGAGTAGACCCCTAAAATTTTAGTAGCTACTGGGCAGAGGGGCAGCTCTTAGGGAACCTCTTGGCCATTAGTGTCTTGTAACTACCTATGAAATTCTGTGCTTCCCAGGACAGGAGCATGTCAGTCCTCCATTATTCTCCACTTGGAATTGCAGAAATTGCCCCTGGCAAAGATGGGGTGGTGGAGAAAAGGCTGAGAAAAATTGAGATGAAGGAATGCTTCAGAAGTATAGGCATTAGGTGATGTTCTTAGCTCTGTTACCTACTTGACTCTTGCTAGTTTCTGGGCCAACCTGCCAGGTGTGGAGCAAACATGCTCTTTTTTTCCCCCCACAAAGTTGGAAGGGCTAGACTGGGCCAACCTTCTCTGTTCCATGCAGGCGCCGGCCAGCCTCTTCCATGGCTCACATGCTGTGACTGCCAGTTGGCTGAGGTTGCTGCCTGCAGTCTGCTCCTTAGACGCCCCACCCAGCCTTGGGTGGCCTGGGGACTGAAGCAGTGCTCCCTGGGACAGCTGGAAAGGAAATGGCATGGCACTTGGGAGCTCCCCTCGATTCTTTGTGCTGACTCAGCCCATTCCTTCACTTGTGGCCTTGGGTATGGGGCTCCCTGGAAGCTTTGGTGTCTGAGTCTAACTTTGGGATCAGTGATGCCTGCACGTTTACTGATGTCCAGAGTTAATCCCCCACTTAGTAAAAGCTCTCCAGCCTTTTGGAGCCACATCCTATGCCAGGATTTCTAGAGCAATGTGATGGATATTGTTGCTGAAGTTTCTCTAATTGTAGAGCACCCTACTAACTGTGAACACAGATGAGCCCATAGGTTGCTCACAAAATAATCCCAATTCATAGATTCCCAGGAAGACCCAGACTCAGGGATCTTTTCTCAAATCTAGACAGGGCTTAGTTGAGCCTGACTGATTCCAGTGTAAATGACACTGGCTAACTCTGCCTCTCTGTTCACTGGTCAGCTGGGGTCCTGTCAGTGTGTCCTGTAGCCCAACCAGCCCTGCCCCACCTGTATGGGTATTTCCAGGGTGGGCACAGACTGAATTCTCCTGACTGTGGCTGACTTACTTGCAGTGGGCTGACCTGTTCCCCTCTTTCCTAGTCCTCTGCATCTCTGGGCTGTTATGGTAAACTGTAGTGCTGGGTCGGCCTGCTTGCCTAGACTTGGGCATTAAGAAGGGCTGAACTTTGGGTTTTGCTTTCTGGGGTTGAACAATATCCCCTACTTGCAGGACTGTGAGGAACTCCACAAACATGATGCAGCTCTCTTCACACCTCTCTTCATCTGAGGGTTCTGGCCTCTAGGGGTCTAATGCAGGTGAGTGTTAGCTGGTCTCGAGTGGCTTTCCTCTTATCAAACAGCCAGATTGCTATCCCAAACCTCTCATGCCAGCACTGAGTCTGCCCACCCGTTCCAGGCCACCCATTGTGCTATGAGTGCCAGAGCAGCAGTGCATGGAGAATCTGGCTTTGGGAAAGCTCTAGGCCAGACTGGAGGCCAAATTGTCAGGTGATGTTCTTCAAAGCTAGTGAATGGAAGCAGGTTACTTCTCTCTGCGATGCGCTTTCTTCACCTAGACAAGCTGTGAACATAAATGTATCTCAACATTTCTATGCCCAAGAAAGGGTCTGTGTCTTCAGAGGAGGCATAGCTGACCATTTAATCAACCTCGCCTGGAGCTGGTACTCCTGAGCATAGTGTGTGGGGGTGGGGTGGGGGGTGGGAGGGCAGGTTAAGCTGAGCTCTTCAGCTCCTTTTGCCATCTAGACCCATGACAGGAGTCTCTTCTTTTTCCTTTAGGTTTGCAGCTTGTGAGAGTTAGCCTCTGTTGGTTGGCCTGGGTTGGGGGTACAGGTGGGGGTTTGAGCTTGAAATGGAAAGTGCCAGCAAGGTGAGCAGTGGGTTTGGTTTCTCTGTATCGGGGGAGTCCTAGGACATTCATCGTCTTGGAACATTTATGGTGAGTGGGCCACACTCAGGTGGGCAAGAACAGGGCTGGCACCTCTGAGGCATGTAGACACTATGCCAAGGGCCCATGTTGCTTTAGCAGACAACAGAAAAGCTTTCTTAAGGGCTGTAGAGATACCATGAAGGTAGAACATTTGCCTTGCATGCAGAATGACGGTGGTTCGAATCCCGGCATCCCATATGGTCCCCTGAGTCTTCCAGGAGTGATTTCTGAGCATAGAGCCAGGAGCATAGAGCCTGAGTGCTGCCGGGTGTGACCCCCTCCCCAAAAAAAAAGCTTTTGTTTCTTATTTTTCTTTAATAAGGAGAAAGTAAGTGAATACATTTCAGCCCCCAAGCCTGGCTTATTATATTCATTAAAAAAAACCCAGACCTTGGCCCAGAGAGATAGCATAGCGGTAGGGGTTTGCCTTGCACACAGAACCAATGGTGGTTATAATCCTGGCATCCAATAGACCAGCCAGGAGTGATTTCTGAGTGCAGAGGCAGATATAGCCCCTGAGTGCTGCTGGGTGTGACCCCCTCCCCCCAAAAAAACCCCCAGACCTTTATAAAGTAGAATTTCCCCCCTCCCTCTGCTCTATGGGTGTGGGGGCTATGTCTGGGAGTCCCACACGTACTTGGTGGTAGAGCTTGCTGGGGGCTCCCTTCTTTACTGGCAGTGATCTCATAGCTTGTGGCCAGAAATATTTTCTTGTGCCACGGGTCACAGACAGCAGAACCACTGGGATTGTACTGCGCACATGCTAACGCCAGGGGTTGGACTCACATCTTCACGTTTACAAGGCAGACACTTTAGCCTTTGAGCTGCCTCCTTTGTCCTGAACTAGAGCTTTAAAATAGAGCACTTTTTGGAGGAAGGGGCCCCAAGATAGAAGAATGCAAAAGCTCCTTGTGCACCATGGGAAGACCCTTGGTTCCTGGTTCCTTTAATGCTCAAGATGAAGAGAAGATGGTTCCAGAAAAGGAGAATCATCTAGGAGAAGACATGGCCTGGAAGAAGGGAAAGGGGCACATAGCCAATGACCCCTAACCCCAGCAGTTGATCTCTCCTGCAGTCCACAAGTGGGAAGAACAGGATGGGGTGTGCCTTGAGGTTGGGCCTGTCCTACACCCCTTCTCAGGAGGTAGATTTCAGGACAGCATGACTGGAAAGCTGCTATTCGGTCTCTTGCAGTGAGCCGGAAGATTTTGGTCCTCAGATGCTCCTGCCTGGGCTGTGTGGGGGGCAGGGGTTCCTGTTTGGAGCCAGGGAGTTGATTTAATCCAGCTGAGGCCAGGATTCAGCATGTATCCTCAGATGGAGCTGGGGTCCTGCCAGCTGCCTTCCCCCCCTACCCATGTGGCTTGCAGCCCAGGAAGGGGCGAGCCCCACAGGGTGCAGCTTATTCTTGCTTATTCTTTATTAATGGCAGGCGCTTAGGCAGGGGCAGTGCTCTGAGTAGTCCTTGTGAGGGGCTGTGGTGGCGGCTTGCCTTAGAAGCCAGGGAAGAGGGCGAAGGCATGAATAATGCAGGCTGCATCTTGAAGGAGCTTGTCTGGCAGGGCAGCGCACACCTGAGCAAGCTCCTGGGCAGGGGGAGGAAGGATGGGGGAGTAGGACGCTGGGGAGACGCTGGGAACAGTTCACCTCTCCACTGAGCTGCAAGGTAAAACTGCCTAGGGAAAAAGGGAATGGGGAAAGCAGAGTCCAGGCTGTGATGTGTACCAGCCACTACTTGGGACCCTCCATACAGAATCCAGCAATTTCAAAGTCCTGGAGTCTTACCCGTGTCTCATCAGGCGTTCAGAGCTGCGACAGTCGTATAGGAAAAAGCCAACCCCTGACTCTGGTCTCTCTGCCCCCAACTTTCCTTTGACTCTGGGAAGCAGGATATGTGAGACAGAGTGGAGAAGCGAAGTCTGTTTCTCATTGTTCCTCCTATTCTTGGCCCTGATGGGAGCGGCACATCAGGGCAGGAAAAGTTGCAGGAGAAAGCAGTCTTCTTGGCTTCTTTGCTAAAAATGATGGCAGCTCCACTAAAAATAGCAAAGTCTCTGTCAGGGCCACCCACACCGAAGATGGGGGCTGGGGAAGAAGAGAAGTGGACTGAGTTGTGGGTGGAGCGCTATGGTCATTTCCAGATGGACTCATTTAGTGAGAGGGAGGGAAGCCAGGACAGAGGTATCAGCCTCTGCAGCTCCATATCATACATGGTCAGTAACAGGGTTAGCAGCAGCCACACCAGGAGAGCTTATGGAGAGCTCATGGGCCACACAAATACAAAAACAAAATCTTGTCCCAGGAGCCATGGAGAATGATCAGCTTGAAAAGGAAAGAAATTCTAATATAGGCTACAGTAACCCTGTTGCTTGAAGACATTATGTGAAGTGAAACATGCCAGCTATGAAGGAGCAGGTATGATATGATTCTGCGTGTTGGTGTTGGACAACGGATCAAGTTTTGTGCATTCTGGCCTGTGGAATCCGATCCAGGCCTCTCTGTACACAACTTCAGATAGGTTTGTGGTTTCCTGACTCCATTGTGATTGGTGCCCAAGGTTCATCTGAAAGGCCAAGAAAGCCTGCAAACAAGCCAGTGTTGGTGCAAACAGGGGGGCAGCAGCAGTCCCAGGGGAAGCGTGCTAAGAAGAGATGAGAATTGGAGCCAAGATCAATCCCTCTCAAGGGTATCTTCAGGAAGATGGAAAGAGCATTGCACCCTTAGAGCCGGAACAGCTTACTGTGAATGAGGGATGTTTGGGGAACCACCACCCACAACACATTAGAACCAAATGATGGCGGAACTACAAATAAGCTCATCAGAGGGACAGAGGTGACTCATGGAAATATTTCAGAGAAGGAAATAAAAAGTCTGAGACAAAGAGAAATAGGAGAAGGAATTTGAGAAAGTGCAACTAGCAAAACAGGCGATTGAGCATGTAACTTATAGGAGTTCCAGAAATGTAACAGAAAACAGATGAGTGAAATGAGCAAAGAACTCATCTAGAAGGACTGTTCATACCAGAACAAGATTTCCTGACATTCACATAATCCCCACTGTGTTTAGTATCTTTCAAAGAAAATAGTTCCCAGGGGCTGGAATAATAGTACAGTGGATACGGCCCTTACCTTACCCTTGGTGTTTGACCCTTGCATCTCATATAGTCCCTGGAGCCCACCAGGAGTGACTCCTGAGTGCATAGCCAAGAGTAGCCCCTGAACATCACTAGCTAAGAATCCCCAAAAACAAAACAAAGGAAATATAGCTCACTGATATGAGTTTGGGAAATTTCACATGACCAAGAAACAGGAGATGTTTTTAAACTCTCCAGAGAACTGGAAAGCAAGCACGATACTCTAATGCACCTCTGAAGTGAGATCAGATCCACCCAAGCTATGTGTTCAGACAGTGGCTTTGTCCAGAAGATTCAAAAATGGTTAGCCACGTGCTGTTCCTCAGGGGCTAGAAGCATCTTAATTTTTATTTTTATTTTGGTGTTTAGTTTAGGGCTTCTCTTGACACAAGGAGAAGTTGCTCCCTACAGGACTTGAGGGACCACATGGTGCCAGGGGCTTGATCCCAGGTTCCTGCGTGTCAAACATGTATGCCAGTGAGGACATTTGTGTAGAAAGGATGCAATACTTAATCTCCCGCTCATATTAGACAGTTACATAAGGATCCTATGGTGCAAAAACAGGTTATTAGAGGGAGAATATGAAATCCCAGCAGAAAGAACCCTGCTGAAGAGTAATAAGAAGATCCCAAACAGTCTGGGCATCTTGTAATCAGTGAAGGCACACTGGGACCTGGAGGGTAGGGCAGCAGTGGCCCCAGGAGTAGGGAGAAACATTAGAGAAACCCTTTCCTAGGGATCCCAGGAGAGATCACCGGTTATATTGTTAGTGCTCTGAAAAAAGGGTGGCCTGACCCATGATCTCCAGGGTGGCAGGGTAGGAGCTTGCAAATTATGTTATCCTCCATCTGAATCTCTGATAAATCAGAAACATCACATTCCCAGGACTAAACAAGCAAAACATGGTGTTTTAATATATTCCATCTATAGATCAGATAGCTAGCTGCCAGCAGAATTAAGAGTAGAAAAGATCTTAAAAGTTAAAAGTGGCTGCCCTATACCCTATAGCACAGGGAAAGGATGCACTGTTGCTTTTCATTATATGCCCTTCTGTGCTATTTGATTTTTTTAATCATGTGCAGAAATTGCTTAGATTTAAAAGAAATCAAAAACAACCACAAAGAGCATCATGAACAATCAAGTGAAACCAGAATTGGTTTGCTGTGAGAATGTGTTTGGGCAGAATCAGAGCTCCCAGACCCTAGCCTGGGATCCTGCCCAGGTCCTAACCAAGGGCTGGAGCTTTGTGACCCCTCAAAGTTTGCCTGGAGAACTGTGGGCTTTGGGCTCTTTGAATGATTCCATGAAGGGTAGACTGGACTTAGCTGCCATGACTTGAATGAGGAATTTTTAGTTCCGGTCCTCTGCTCTTTCTGGGTTAACTTTTAGGGGAGATAAGCATGAACCCAGGCAGGGGTGGGCAGAGTGAAGTCTGTGACAATGGCAGTGTGGGGGTGACCTTGCCTTGGCCATCACTCAGGGGAGGTCTAGAGCTCTTCTCCCAGATCCTGCCTGGAGAGCTTTATTTATTTATTTGTTTGTTTGTTTATTCATTTATTCAACCCCAGCAGTGCTCAGGGGTTACTCCTGGCTATCTGCTCAGGAATAGCTCCTGACAGGCACGGGTGACCATATGGGATGCCGAGATTTGAACCAATCACTGGAATGGCTGCTTGCAAGGCAAACGCCACTGTGCTATCTCTCCGGCCCCGAGAGCCTTATTTTTATTTATCTTTTTAAAAATATTTTTAGCTACCCCAGCAATGCTCAGGGGGTGCTACTGGCTTTGCTACTGGATACTGGGTAGCTACTGGTTTTCAGGACTTATTTCTGGAAGACTTGGGGGAGCATTTGGATGCTGGGGATCGGACCCAAGTCAGCTACATGAAAGGCAAACACCCTACTCACTGTACTGTCTCTCCAGTCCCAGGTGAGCCTTACTTTGAGACTGTAGTCCAATTCCTTCCCTTGGGCCCTGTTTTTTTTTTGACATCAAGGTAATCCTGGTGCAGGAGGCTCCCCAGGGAAGTGTGAATGCAACTAGATGCTGCCTATTACCCTGGGCAGCAGGTGGCAGCTGAAGGATGAGCTCTTGCTTCCACAGCACTTTTGGCACTAACTGGAGGTGGGAGGGTGATAAATCATCTAAAGTTCATAGCCAGTGTCCAAGCTGGGTGAGATCTTCTAGAGAAGACAAGAGGAGAGAGGGCAGTGGCTAGTCTGCTGGTTTTGTACAAAACTCTGGCAGCTGCTCCTTTCCTCTCTAGTTGCCCAGCCTGGAACCACATCATCACTACTATAGACCTTTGGGATTCATGATATTCTAGTGGGGATAGGACTCTGATTTTTTATGTGCACTGTGTAGTGGCAGATGCAGCAGGTCAGAGGCTCTGGATGTGCGAGCACTGAGCAGCTGGCAGTTCTCTGCCTGGCTTATGTCTTGGACTGCTTAGAGCAGGCCAGTCTATCCATGCTCTGGGACTTGGGTGAGGTCCTGAGTGAGGGATAAAGGAGAATAAAGAACTTAGATTGGAAAGAGCATGATGGACTGAGAGCCTCTGCTACTCACCCTGTGACCTCAGGCTGCTTGCAGCTCCCTTGCCTCTCCCTTGTCCTCTCTGTACAGAATGGTGGGGGGCGGGGCATTCTGAAGGCAGGTAGTAGGCACTTTCTGGGCTGGTGCTCGAGGACCTGGTCCTGAGCTGGCCAGAGGCTGCATGCTAACTGACTTTTGACAGGCTTTTGACCCCTGGACCTCCTGAACACCACTTGAAAGGACTCCCCATTTTCTTGTCACCCCTCCTAACTACTGTGAACTAACATTCCTTAGGGTCTGTGCACTGCTCTGTTTTCATGCATGTGTACTTCTTTATCCTGCTAGCATCTCTGGAAAATAGTCTTCAGATTGTCCTCAATGGTTGGTTAAAGAATTAAGGGACACATGGAGTTGGGGTGTGTGTGGCATCCTACTGCTAGCAAGAGGGAGGAGGAACAGGATCTGATTTTTACTCTATCCTTGGCCACACATGGCTGTTATATTCATTTTGTTTAAGACAGTCAGCAACATGCTTGGAGCCATCTCTGCCACATCAATGAGCTCCTGTGCTGCTTTGCCCTGCCTTATCCCCCTCCTCCTGGTATCAGCCAGCACCTTGGCTTGGTCCCCATTTACAGAGGAGTTGAGGACTAGGGAGCTGGGTTTCTACAAGAGCATGGTATGCCTTGAACTCAAGTTGAGCTCTGAGTGGAGACATCCATGCCCTACATCCATCCTGGCTAATTGCCCCTGCTGTGTCAGGCCGCAAATACTCATGTTCCCTGTTTGTTCCTTTTTTCTTACGTTATCACCTAGAATCCCACCCAAATGTGTTAGAGGGTCTAAGGCAATGGCTTTCTACTCTCTCACTCAGGTGAAGCAGTGAGAATGGAGAACTATTTTATAGACTATTAAGACAGCAAGAATAAATGTCTTATTTATGAAGCTGGTAGTGGTATTTTAGTGTTTGGATTAGAACTGCTGCAAGATCCAGTAGTACCATGTAGGGAGCAAGAACTCTGACAGGTCAACAAGAAGTTTTCACATCTGTGGCCCAGAGATGGAATCTTGATTTGGAAACAGCTTTAGCTGTTCTGCAAGTTAGAAATTTCATCAGCCTCCTAGTTCATCACAGATGATGGTCTTTTCCAGCACTTTCTATTGGTCCCCAGTTGGAATTGGGGCCACCCATTGCCATGTAAGTTTTGGAGGCTGTCTTCTCAGAACTCCCTTTTCTACAGCAGGCTGGGGGGGATTCGACAGGCAGGGCTACATTCTCAAAAGGTTCTGCCCCTTCCCCAGAGTTTTGCTACCCTTCACCTGGGCAGCACCCGGATCTGACTTGAAACAGCTCAAGCATGAGATCCACCCCACACAGCCCCAAGAACCCTTATACTGACCATACAGGTACCTAATTCTACAACTCTGGGCCCTGCACATTATACCTGCCTGAGCCCACTTTCCCTGCATATTTCACTCACCCTACTGATCCCCACTCTTCCCACAGGCTCTCGTTCTCCTACTGGTCCCCACTCTTCCCACTGACTCCCATTTTCTCCAGTGATCCAGACTTTCTCCCGACCTTACTTATCCCACTGGCCCCTGCTCTATCTAGTGATCCCACTTTTGTCGATGACCTATTATTGTCTCTGCTGACCTTCGCTCACCCCAGTGACCTGTACTCTCCTCATTGACCCCACTCTTCCTGCTCACCCCACTTTTTCTGCTCAACCCCCCTTTCTCTCACTCGCACGCCAGGGTTTTCCTGGCTACTTCGGCACATTCTTCACGGGCGTCTGAAGAAATGTCAGTGGCTGGAATGGGATGAGAACCCAGACAGATAGGCCCTTCTGGGGAACTTGGACCGTTGGTGTGCCTGGCGTATTTTCAGGCCCACAGGGAATAGGCTCTCTTTGAGCTGAATTGGGCCCAGGGGCCCTTTGATTTATATTGAGGTGGGAGCTGTCTGGGCAGGCAAAAGTAGTAAGGTATGAGGTGGGGGCTTGTAGAAGATGGGATGGAGGAGGCTGAGAGCTCATCTTTCCCTCCCTATCTTTTGGCTGCCCTCATCTGACCAGGGAAAGACGGGATAATGTATTCTTAAGATGTGGGGAACTGTGAATCTTACTCTTTGAAGTTAGCACTCATCCTCTGTGGTTAGCTGCAGAAGATTTGGGGAATCTGGGTTAAACTGGAATGGGGGAGGGGACTACAATAGAGGTATGAGGTAGGACTGAGAGGTAAAGACAGAGAGGAGACATCCTGACTATAAAGCTTAACTATATATCCATCTACCTGGCAGTCACATCTGTTTGTCCATTCATCCATCCTGCATTGTACATCTGTCCATTCATCCATCCATCTTGCATTATACATCTATTGAACTATCCTGCCATCCATTCACTTCTCTATCATCCTACTTCTTTCCCTGTATCCATTCATTCATCATCCATCCTTCCATCCATCCATCCATTCATCCATTTACTCATTTGCCTATCCACCTATCCATCTACCTGTGCCTTTCTATCTCTTCATCAATCCATCCATCCTCCCATCTATCTCACACATCATTATTGATCACCTATTATGTTCCAACCATTTTCACCCAGGTCCCACCTTCTCAATGAAGCCCTCAGTGGACAGCTTCCCCCTCAGTGTTTCCCATCTCTCGTCATGCTCACAGCCTTGGTCTCTTCCCTGCCCTCCTTAACATGCTCATATAACCCTGCCTACTTCTCTGTGTCTCATTCAGACTGCAGTTTCTCAAATTAGCAATAGGGCTTCCTCTTCTTCCTGCCCCCCTCAATGAGGTTTGATGGAAAGATTCTGTAGGCATGGAAATAGGGAGAGACCAGCTTCTCTAGAGTATCTAGAAGAGTGAGGTGGGAAGGGAGCTCCTGTTTGGGGACCCCTGTGGTGCTTGGGTGGAGATGGCTGAGTACAGAGCAGGGTGCCTGGATAGTCCATCATTGGAGACAGGCCAGGGTCGAACTGATTTCTAAGGCTGATGACTTTGAACATATCACTGGATTTCCCTGAGTCTTAGTACCCTTATTTGTCAAGAACCACAAGGGTTCTGTGTGATTGCGTGTATGTGTTGGTACTCTTGATGCCTGGTATGGGGCTGATGGGGAAATCTCTTGCCTTCCTGAGCAATGGGGTACCTGGTGAAGGCCTCGTAGGGTATTTTCAGCCCTCCCCCAGTTGGGTTTGTGTGGGCAAAGCTTTCCCAGAGTGCAGCCTGCCTGGTCAACCAAGATGAAGACAGTCATGGACAGTCTTTCATACCTGTCCATCCCCTGGCCTGCCTCCCAATCTATTTTTATCACACTCACTATGTTTTCATGGCTCTCCTGTTTTCTGGACAGGTGAGAAGAACCTGGAAATGGAATGGCTTATATACCACCTGCTGCCTGGCTATAGGCCCTTGGTACCAGAGGGCCAGTTGGTTGGTCTTGGTATCTGAGAAATGGCAGAGGTGAGCTGGGCATGAGAAGACCGTAGGAAGTGGGGGACAGGGTTGTCTGCAGTGGGATGGGGGTTTTTAGTGCTGGGGGCCATGAGCATTTAATCCATGGAATTCCCTCTGCCCCCTCCCTGACTGCATTTATTGCCTATTAAATAATTATCTCATTTGGAAAGTGTTTCTTAATGTAGGCAAACTCCACCCCAGGCGAGGGTTTTGCAATGCATCGTTGTCTTTTGCCTGTTCCAGACTCGGGCAGAACGGAGCGTTCTTGCCCTGGCTGGGTCTCTGCTTGAGGCTCAGGCTAGAGCCAGGCCTTGCCAAGGCACAGCAGAGTGGGGCGTCACCTCTTCACGCCCCAAGATGTCCTGGCTAATAGCTTCATTACAAGGGTGTTCTTCATCATCCTTCTAAAGAAGATTGCCTGCGGCTGGGCCTCCCAAGTTACTGGCTTTTTTTTTTCTGGGACCCTGCCCCTGGATCCCCCAAACATCTGGCAGTGTGACAGATGGGTCAGGCCCTTTTCTTTTTTTTCATCTTGGCAGGTGAGGCCACACAGGCCTGGGGGGCGTAGGGGCCACCTTAATACCTGAATTGAGCACCAAAGCAGAAGTCCATGCCTCCTGCCTACCGGTCCAGCATGCTCTCTGCCTCTCCACTTCTTCCTTCCTGGAATGTCATTGTAACCAAAGCGTGTCCCCTTCTATTTTTCTAGGAAGGGGCTGTTTCCTGAAACAAGAGCAGGGAAACTGGGTGGGATGAATAAGAGAGTGATGAATGAAGGCAGTTAAGCCTCACTACAATCCAATAGATTATCTCCCTTTTTGTTATTAAAAAGTTATACATACTTCCTAGAACATGTGCAAACAGTTCTGAAGCACAAGCAGAAATGCAGGCATTGTCTCCCCCACTGTGTGCTCCCAGAGGTCACTGTGGTGGCAAAGCAGGCACAGCCCCTCCTATCACCAGGAAATATGTGAAGAGTAGATGGAGGGGATCAGAGATGGGTAGGAGTAATATTTTCTATGTGAGACCCCCCCCCCCCAAACAGTACAGGAGTTCCAGGGCCCAATTTTCATGATTGATTCTCTGCCTGTTAGGCTAGATGGTTTCATGCTTGGGCCCACAGGTGATCAAATGGCCCTGAAGTGGTGGGACTGGAACCACACATAAGCATGCATCTGCTCTAACCCTTTGGTTCTCTTTCAGGCTGGTGGACGTAACTTAATCAGCCCATTTCAGCCTATGCAAGAGGCAGGGGACATGGCACTAGGAGGGATTAGGCCTGTCTCCTGATTGATCCTGGAAATGCAGTTCACCGGGAAACCCCTGCCTAAAACCTCTGTCTCTGGCAGCTTGACAGGGTGACTCCAAGCGACACTTTGGTTCCAGCACTGTAGGATGTTGAGTGACACTGGCATGTTGTAGCCCAGTTTGCACAACCCTGGCTCTTTTGTCTGCACAGAGTGAAGTTTCCCTTGAGCTGCCTTTAGCCCATTTCATTCTATTCCCTCTAACTCCTTGCCAAGCCAGGCCCTGTGACTGCCTGAGCTCAGTTGGGCCCATAGTATTTTTATGAAGATTCCAGAGAATAGGCTAGGAGCAGATGCAATCCAGTCTGATGTGGCTGTGAGCACATCAGTCATCACTATGCCTGGAGAGACCTGGGTGATCTGGAGAGGCCACCACTTACTGGAGGAATGGCCCAGCACCAGCCATTCTCTGCGGCATGTTGCAACCACTGAGATAGAAGTTTCAAGCTACTGTTGTTCTGGAGTCAAACATGTGTGAGGTGCCTGGATGTGATTCACAGGTCTCGGGGACAAGAGGGAATCAGTGGGAATGTGAGTTTGCCCTGAGACAGAAGGGCAGAGGAGGGCACACACAGATGCAGGAGTCAAAAGACAAAAGATAGAAGACATAGTTAGGAGGCTGGTACGATAGCACAGAGGTATGGCATTTTTGCCTTGCATGTGGTTGGCCCAGAACAGACCTGGGTTTGATCCCTGGTATCCCATATGGTCCCCTGAGCCTGCCAGAAGTGATTTCTGAGCACAGAGCCATGAGTAACCTCTGAGCGCCACCAGGTGTGGCCCCCAAAAAGAAAAAAAACAAAAAAAAAGATGGGCTTCATAAAGGGTCCCTGATGCCCTGGATGCGCCCCGCCTTACAGTACTGCAGGGGCCATGAGCTTTCCCAGGCAGTGATAGTGAGCATGGAACACACATGAATGTTGGTGGCAGCTGGGAGCTGAACCACAATGCCCTTAAAGTCTTGGTGCTCCAGTATCTATCCTCCAGTAATGTTATCTGTCTATTGGACAAGGATAGGATGATGGATTAAGGCCGCTTCTCATGGGAGAAACAAAGATCATCCCTGGTTCCTTTGTATTTATTTGTTTACAACTTAGTTTTATCCCCCAAACAGAGGTTGTCTTGCATGCAAACCTCGGCAGAACTGGCTAAGGATAGCCAGAGCTATCTGTCCTTTCTCTGTCTTTACTTCCTCAACTGAGTATGGTCTCTGTACTCAATAAAACCAACAGTTCTGGCAGGCATCTCACTCTCCGTATGAGGTAGAAGATCGCCAGACTATACGTGTTTCACCCTCAGCCTGGTTTGCATTATTTCATGCATGAACCAGCTTTAGAACCATTCACCCAAGACTGGAAATACGGCGCATGGGGTAATTTTAAACTTTGTCACCCACTTTACAAGTGAGGATCATGGAGGTCCTGGTGCCTCTGAGGTCACTTGCCTGGGAGTGATGGAGTCTGGATCTATTTTCATCTTGAGTGGTCTGTCCAGTGTGGCTTCTATCCAGTGAAACTGTGTGCTTTGCTACCTGTGGTATGTGTGCTTTGTATATATTGTGTGTGCTGTATTTTGTTCTGTGTGTGTGCTCTACTCTCCTTGTGAATTGTGCTGTGTGGGCTGTGTGCTATATTCCGTATTTTGTGATTTTTATGCTATGCATGTTGATTCATGAGCTGTACACCATGCTGTATGCATTGATGGGCTTTAAAGCAGTTGATCTCAGCAGGCAAGCAGGGACTGAGAGGATCCTTGATGCTTTCTTAGAGTTGTCCAGAAACTTTCCCTTCTTGAGGCCTGGCTGTCCTATAATTCAGCTCTAGTTGTAACACAGTGGAGCAAGATTCTGGGTAGTAGGTCCCTGGCAAGGGACCCTCCTCTTTGTAGCCTTCTGGGCTCCTGCCAAGTCCTTTCACTCCCTCGCTTGCTTTGTAGGATTAGAAAGGCTGCCCTGTGGTTCAGTCTCACGCCTGAGTGGGTCTCAGGGCTCTTGGGACCTCAGGGTTGGTGGAATCCTAATGCTGTGGCAGGATTAGCTCCCTGCAACCCATTGACATTCTCTTGCCTCTTTGTCCCGGCAAGTGGGGAAATGGGGCCTCCATGGCTGAGCCCCCTAGTTGATACAGATGAAAAAGGCATGAAGCTGCTGTCTGAGGTCTGCCCATTGTGGAAAGGTGACTTCCCGCCAGCCCAGGAAAAACTTAGAGACGCCCATCAGCCGGCCCATCCACCCTTTGCCCCTCAAAAGGCTCATTCCCGCAGGCCTGCAGAGGAATCGCAGAGCCAGGCGGCCAGGGACTGTGTCTGCAGGCTCTGGCAGCCAGCGTGCTGGATTTCAATCAGATGATCGCTTGTCATTTTTTATTGATGAACAAGTGCCTGATTCATTATACATCTGAGGGGTGAACCACCCCAGATGGGGAGGAGGGACACAGAAAAGGTGCAGCCGCCACGGAAGGGCTGACGTGGCCACATGTGCGAAGTGTTTTCTTCCTCTATCTGAACAAATATAAAACTGGGCCTGCTTGGAGTGGTGGGGCTCGGGGGCTCTGTTGCCTCTTGCCAAAGGGGAGGTGGTGCCCTTAGCTCAGGGATAGCAGCCTGTGGGAGTTGGCTGCGGCTGCTTCTCTCTGGCTTTCCCCATGCTTCCATTCCTTTCTTCTGCTTTGGCTGTGTTCAAAGCCTTGTGCTTACCTATGTCTTGGGGAGAGTGTGGGGGAAGTGGGGCTCCCAGTGAAGAAGATACATACGGGGAAATAGGGAGAGAGATCAAAAATCTGTGAGAGTCACAGAGGAGACTTGGAATGAACTTCAGGTGAGCTCAGGCCCCAAAGGCATTTCCTCAATGTTTGTGCAAGGAGCAGATCTTGACCTAAGTTGCCTCCTACCAAACCCATAATTTACCAGTCACTCTTGCCATAGCTCTACTCTATACCAGGCCTGGTGCCAGAGACTGGAACATGACAGTTCTCTGATAGTTCCCAGGAGCTCTGGATTGTCTCTGTCTCAGCCACCTCTGTGTATTTATCTGTGCTCTTTGCAAGGGTGGTGTCTGCTCTTGGGATCCTGGTGGGTGCATCAGTAACTGCGCCAGTTCCAGGAACCCCTGGCAGTTGGCGGGGTCCACTGTGAGAGGCTCTTGGTGAGCAGCTGGAGCTGGTGGGGCCTGAGCAACTGCCTTCTCAGATCTTTGCAGAGCAGCACAATATTTTATTCATCACTGCTTCAGTGGGGGCTGTACCTAGTAGGCAGTCCAAGATTCTGGATGAAGAAGGATGTTTTCAAAAAATAAGCTGAAATGTGAGGTTGGCAACTTGTAAGTGGTGTTTGCTCTCTGTGGAAGCAGCAAGGTGCAACTTCACTGCCCCCTGCCCTTGCTGCACCTGAGAAAGCAGAGGTTCTCCTCTGCCCGCTGTGGCCTGCAGACAGGAAGTGAGAAAGGGTTTCCTGAGGCTGCCACGTGGCTGGTGATTGGCTTTGCCACTGCTAGCTTGAGTCCTTAAGCCCTGGGTTTTCATTGGTGTTAAAAGTATCTGTTTCTTGAGTTACAGGATGACCAGAGGGCCTATAAACATAGGCCCAGTTCAGATCACTCACAGCTTGGCTTTATTAAAGAGCAGGGCTCTTCCGGTGCCAGGTCAGCAGGCCAGTGAGAGGATAGCAGCTCTGTGGGATTGCTGAAAGCCCACACTCTGGTCTGAGGTCATTCCTGGATATGTTATCCCTATGCCAACCTGTTTCCCCCTTTGTCTCCTCCCCTGCCCAATATTTGTCCAACCCACCTCGGCTGTAGCCAGCGCCCACTTTGCCTCCTCCCTGGATTTTCTGGCCCTCTGTGCTTCTCTCCACCTCCCTAAGATGATGCAACCTCAGCTGTGGAATCCTTTCCAGCCTCTAATTCTTTTATGAGTGTCTGCTTTGCTTCAGGCCCTACAGTGCCCCAGGAATAGCACCCTGGGCCTTTCTTTTGTGTTCATCAAATGTTTAATGGCTTCCACTCTGCTTAATTACTAGGACTGGGTTTTAAAAATAGAGGTTTTCAACTACAGATCAGTAGTGGCTGAGCAATGCTTGTGGTTCACCTCTTCAGCTGTGGACTAACCTGGAAACCCAACCACATGATATTCTAGAAATATCATGTAGAAATGCACCAAATCCTTGATTTCCATAGTGCTGAGGGTATGCCTTTGTACACGATAAAGGGGTTCTGTATTAGGAACAAAATTAAGAGCTTGGCATACCTTGTTACTCAGAGGCTCAGGTCGCTGGAGCCCCTGGTAGGCTTAGCCAGTGTACCTCCAGGGCACCCCATGGACAGTCTTGTGCTCAGAGGCAATGGGGTTGGAAGGGCCAATCTGTTCAGTACCTGTTCAGTTCTATCAACTCATTGACATTAAAGAAAGGACTATGTGTCAGCAAAATGTCTTTATACGTGGGTGTTGGGAGGGGAGACAACAGATTAGGGTGTCAGTTAACTGTGCCAGCATTCTTCTGTGTGGACAACATTATAGACCAGAAACCACTAGATCCTAGGATCTAGTCAAGTAACCACCTGCAAACCTCTTGGAGGAGGCTTATAGAGAGGAGGCGGAGATGGGGACATCATTGGGGAACCCTGACGAGCTGTCTACTAGAGGGCTGGGGAGCTGATTATGTGTTCAGGAGGCTCTAGCTGTGCAGAGTGAGCAGAATCTTTGCTTTTATGCCCCTCCCCACCAGTTGCCACTGGGGTGGGATCCTCAGAGCCAGAGGTGCTCAGATCAGGCCTATGTGCCTGATCAGTGGCCTGTGAGATCAGAATGTTTACATATCTGAGAGGCTATGGGCTCTGGCCAGAGACACCCCCACCCTCTCTCACCTGAAATAGTCAGGACACAACGTGGTTTGTTGTTATCTCTTGGCCACTGGCCAGTCCCAGTAGAGGATATTTTTTAAAGGAACCCTGAGTAGTCATCCTGAGTGGAAGGTGTGAATGGGGCATTCCATTCTCCTGGGAAACAGAGGGCCCAGAGGTGGCTATGGTCTGGTCATCAGCCCTACAGTGGTACTGGGGCTAAATGGGGATCTAGAAGACAGGTGAGGGCACTTAGGGTAGGGAAAGGTGGCTTGAGGCAGGGGAGGTTAGCCATGGATAGAGAGTCACTTGGGCTCCTAGAGCTCTGGAAAGGTGACTGAGGTTGGACTGAGGTTGCCCTCCTTGCAGAAAAAGGCTCATGGCTACTATCTGGAGAACATGGAGCCTGGCTGGGTTCTAACTAGTTTATCTCACCCTGTCCCACCCATGCTGGTGGGAGGATGCAGATTCAGGGTGGGAGTCCTGCTGAAGGGTCCTGATTTGAGTTTATTCCAGGCTAGGATTTTATGGATACACTCCTCACTCCCACCCCACCCTCACCTCCTTCTTGGTTTTGATCTCAGGGGCACTCCTGAGAGTGGATGTTCACCTCCTGCGTGTTCTCCATGTGCTGTACCCTTCATGACAGTGCTGCCCATATTGTTCCCTATTGCTGATCCAGGAGGTTGTGGGAGGAGGCCTTTGTGGAATACAGCGAGACCAACCTCTGACCCCTTCATGATTCTCCAGAGAGCATCTGGTTTGGCCATCTCCTTCCTGCCCCCATGCCCCAAGGAGGCAGAGGCCTGGACTTCCTCAGGGCCTTGTGCTCAGAATGGCAAGAAATGTGAGAGGTCAGAACTGTGACAGTCAGAACTGGTGGAGCTCCTACAGAGCCCTTCCCACTGGGTGCCCAGAGCAGGTCACAACCTCTCTCTGGATCTGCCAGCCTTCCTTTGAAGGCAAGTGGGCTAAGTGCTTGAAGCAGATGGGGTACATGGTGTTGGGACCTCCTCTCTTCTCAGACTGGGAGATGTGTGCAGTGTCCTCAGGAATCCAAGGGAGGACCAGAAGCCTGGGCAGCTTTGTGCTTGTGTTGAGACTTCTCATGATCTCTGCCTGCCCTGCCTGCAGAGTAGCCTCAGGCAATAATTCTGAGGGTGTACTTGGGAAGTGGTGGCTCAGGATAGGACTGTACTCTGATCACACTTAAAGGTTCTTGGTTCTTGGGGGGATGGAGGAGCATGGAGATAGATGGTTGACTCTTCAGTCTTTCTTTCCTCCCTTCCCCCTTTCTGCAACCTTCTGTACCTTGTCTTGTGAGTTCTCTTTCTTTTTTTTTTTTTTTTTTTTTTTTTTTTTTTTTTT
>PVKC010001608.1:0-23951 GCA_004027635.1 Crocidura indochinensis | reverse complement strand
CACACCCAGTGACGCTCAGGGGTTACTCCTGGCTGTGCGCTCAGAAGTCGCTCCTGGCTTGGAGGACCATATGGGGAACCGGGAGATCGAACCGAGGTCCGTCCTAGGCTAGCGCAGGCAAGGCAGGCAGGCACCTTACCTCCAGCACTACCACCCGGCCCCATGAGTCCTCTTTCTTAAGACAGATCATTCTTTGGGGATAGAAGATCTGCTTTTCCTAGTTTTAGTGCTTGGAGGTGGGATGAGAAAGAGGCTGCATGATGTCAAGGAGGAAAAGAGGAGGGACTGGATGTGGTTCAGAGTAAAGCACTTGTGTTGCATGTGTGGGGCCTTGGATTGGATCCTTGGTATGAGAGTGAAAGAGAGAAAAGAGGATGGGAAGAAGGGGAGAGGTGGAAAGTGAGAGAATAATGATAGGACTCTTTTCTTGTTGCTGTGCTACCCTCGACAGAAGATGCACACACCTTCTACTCAGCACCCTGTCAAAGAGTGGAGGTAGGATGGAGGTAGCAGACTCACCTGTGGAGATGGGAGGGCCCCAACATTCTACTTGTTGGAAGCTCCAGGGTGTGTTTGCCCTTTCCTATAGCAAAAGGAAGGGCTGGGATGACTTTCCAGGCCCTGAAATGGATTCCACTTGCAAAAAGACAGAAATTCCATTAGTGCTATTTTGGTAACTTGGGAATGAGTCTGATCCTTGTGTTCCTCCTGACACCCACCCAGGGCCTGTGCAGGTGAACTCTGCTCCCTAGATCTGTACTTTCAGCAGTGGTGAGGGTGACAGAAAACCATGTTGAGAGGCAGCTCCAGCACCACTACCACCACTACCATCGCCACCCACCTTTCCTGAACCAATGACATCTTTTTCCTTTCACACCTGGGTAAAATCACCTTCCTGGGTCTCAGTTTCCCCTTTTCAAAACATGTGAGGTACCAGGGGTGTAACACATGATGCCTGCGATCAAACTCAGGGCCTTGCACACATTGGGTATGTGTGCTACCTACCACTTGAACCACTTCCCCAGACTCTCATTTTGTTTGTTTGTTTGTTTTGCTTTGCTTTTAGGTCACTATGCTCATGGATTACACCTGGAGGGGAGCAGGGGACCAATATTTAGAGCCAGGGATTGAGCCCTGGTCGACTGTGTACACACAGCACCCTGATCCCTTACTACCTCTTTAGCTCCACAGTTCCCCTTCTTGCCCAACAAAGTCTGCTTGCAACAGCCCCTAAAACCCCTCCTCCCAGCCCCTACACTTTTATCCTATTAGGAGTGATAGAACTATGAGGTCATGGCCCCCCAAATTCAGACCCTGGCCCAAGAGCAGGCAAAAATTTAGGCCCCAACCCACTCTTGAGAAACAAGGAAGAGTCCAAGTATCTCCAGCAGGGAAAGGCTCTGGCAGGGCATGGTACATGGCCCCATGGCCAGACCAGCTCCCAAAGTCAGGCCAACCCTTACATCAGCTGCATCCTTAACTCTTACAAGGACCAGGAGTGATTAATGTGGTCCTACCTCCTTTCCAGCAGATACTTTCTTCCCTCCTGCTGCTGCTCCTTCCAGCACAACTGGCCAAGCTGAGCACCCTTGCACCACTATCCTTGCAGACAGCCCCTCAGCCCTCTGGCTGGCCAGCAGGGTAAGTCAAAGGAGAGCGTTAGCTTAGCCTTCCCCTCATTGCCTTCAGTGGACATGAGGTGGCAGCTCTTATTTGCACTGATCTGGTTTGCAGCTTCCTTATTCGCTTCCAGCCTCCTCCAAGTTTGAAGCCTGGGGGATAAGGCAGCAAGGCAGGGAACTAACTCAGGGAGGAAAGAAAGGAAAAGAAAGGGAAAGACAGCAGGGACTTTGGAGGAATGACAGAACACAGAAATTTGCAGGGAAGGGCCATGCCCATGATGGGGACTGGCCACCTTGACAGAGAGGGAGCAGTAAAAGATTCACTTTGTCAGTGGGAGGATTTCTTAACTCCTCACTCCTGACAGATGCATTCCTCATCCCTCAAACTCTCAGGGTGCCAGCGAGAACTTTGAACCTGGAGTTTCGTCTGAGATTCAGCAGAGCTGAGCTTCTGAGAGCTCCGTCTTTGCCACTTCAATTCCCCGGTGGTCCAGGCAGCAATGAGGCCTTGCAGACAAGAATCTTTATTGTCTGCTGAGCTTCGGCTCCGCCGAGTTGCCTACAAAAACATGTGTGTGTTAAAGCAGAGTTTCCCTAGGGAAGATGCTGTTTTCACATGAGGAATGAATTTGGGGGGAAAAGTTGGGTTGAGGAGAGAAGGAAACAAAATCTGATTCAGAGGAAAATCCTGGCAGAATCTGGAAGGAGCTTTTTTTCATTGTCCACATTCTTCTTTTTCACCACCTTGGGAGTTTGTCTCTCTTTGGACTTCCCAAAAAAATATACCTGGCTCAGTCCTTTGGGATTCAGGAAAGCAGCTTTGAAGGACGCTGGGGTTCTAAAAGTTGGCGTGCGCGCACGCATGTGTGTGTGTGTGTGTGTGTGTGTGTGTGTGTGTGTGAGTGAGAGAGAGAGAGCGAGAGAGAGAGAGAGAGAGAGAGCGAGAGAGAGAGAGAGAGAGATTCAGAGGGGCCAGATGCTTGGATGCTACCCCCAATACCTTCTTTGGTTTTTTCTTTTGGGGGGGGTGTCACACTTAGCAGTGCTAAGAACTTATTATTATTCCTGGCAGGGCTCAAGGGACCATATGTGATGAAGGGATCAAACCTTGGTCAGCTGCTTGCAAACACCCTACCTACCTACCTACTATACAGTCACTCGGGACTCAATAGGCAATGCCAAGATTTGAACCAGGCTTGCTACTGCAGTCATGTGCTAAACAAGCGCCTTACCCATTGAACTATCTCTGGCTCTCCTTAATGTCTTGTGAGTTACTTGCTGTTATAGAGTAAGTTGCAGATAGAGAACCAGTCAAGACTCACCCACAGCCACTGGCCTTGGTGGGACTAGGTTGACATTGGTGTTCACTAAGGGCTACCAGAAATCGAGTCAATGAGATAGCATCTATTTATTGGTTGCTTTGAGGGGAAGTAGTGACAGTGGTCACTGAGCAAGTCAGCAGAAGTATGCTCACAGAGAAGGGGACAGATATCAGAGGGTCAGCACTGGGGAACAGTAAAGTTGACCAGAAAGTTGATCCTTCTTTTGTAGACATAGAGAATTCCTTTCCTATAGAGGGAGCTGCATGCAGCATCCTCTGGGGTACAGAGGGGATGCTCAGGGTAAGAAGGACAGGAGCTGCCTCACTCTCTGGAACTTATAATGATCAGAGAGAAAAATGAGGGTGTGTAGGGAGGATGGAGTGACATGTCACAGAGCAAGAGCATTGGGGACCCCTATCAGGGCCTCAGGAGGATGTAAGTGACAGGGTTGAGATGGAACTGGAGGGACACTCTTCAAAAGCTACAGAGGAAGGCTAGGACATAGCTCCTGGAACATGAGAGGAGAGGGTGGTAGAGAGGGTCTTAGGGAGGGGAGCAGTGTATTTTCCTCCTGATGTCTGGGGTCATGGCAGCTATGTCAATCACACCCAGCCCTCCAGCCCTGGGATGACCGTATCTAATGGTTTGAGTACAAAGTACCATTTGGTATAATGGACACAGCTCAGGCAGTCTTGACCATTTGTGGTTTTTAAACAGATCATGCTCCTTACCTTCCAAACAATTTAGGTAATTTTGTTTTTTTCCCCTAGCCAGCCCCATCACAAACTTTTGAAGCATGAAATGAATTTTGCTGGCCCCCGCCAATAGGATCCCTTCCCATGATAATGGATTTTATGAAATGGCTATAATCCTCCCAGGTAATGAGTGAAAGCTACACTCTCTAGTTGGAGCCAGCATTCCTCTTCCTGATTTATGATATATTGGTTAAAATAGTAAACTGATAGCGGGTACAAAATAGTCATCCATCACTGGGATTGGCTTAGCTACAGGGAGGTTTCCAGAAGGCAGAGGTGAGAGCCCATGCAGGAATAGTTTTGGCAGTCCCAAAGGCATAAGGCATGAGGCTAATCAAGTTTGTTTGGAGTTTGAGGTCAGAGGCCTGGAGTGGCTGAGAAAGGGGAGGGGAGGGAAGGCAAAAAGCCTGTTCTCAAAGGTCAGAGGACAGCCAGAGTCTCTCCACTGTAAGGGGGTAAACTACAGTCTCTATTGGGCTGAGTATTTTTTTCTCTTTCTAGACAGGAAATTGTCTCTTTTGGGGTTAATGTATATACTTGTGCCAACTAATGTTGTATAGTATTAAGTTTTATAGAACAGTCTAGCTAAAGTCTCTGTGGCATCTGTGTGTTTCAGCTTGATTTGGAGTACAAAGCCACCAGGGATTGGTTGGTACTGCAGCAATTGAGGTTCTGAGGGGGAAATTTAGGTTTGCTGTACTATTTTTACAGAGTGGCCTCTATTTTGTTCCTTTATTTCATTGTGGCCTGTTACTTTTGTATCTACAAGGAACACTCTCCTTTGTTGAATTAATGAAAAGTGAAAAACTAGAGTAATGGATGAGCCAGAGAGACAAAACAGAGGGGACAGTGTTTGCCTTGCACAGGGCTGAGCACCAGTTCAATCCCTTGTATACACACAAGTCCCCAGAACTTCTAGGAATGACTCCTGAGCACCATAAGATATGGCTCAATCTCCCACCACACACACCCCAAAAGGAAAAACAAAAACGTAGCGACCATGTGTAACATCTCATCTCTAGCTACTTAAATGGTGTTGCCACCAAATAGCTGATGGGGATGGGTGAGGGGAGTCATGATGAACCTTAACATTTTGTCTTAAATTTCTTTATGACTTATGATCAGTAAATGTTTGATTTCTACACAATTATATATACTCAGGACCATGTAAAAATTTTCCAGCATAAAGAAGTGGTGTTTGTGACCCTGGTGTAGGCAGCTGGCCCATTTGATAAGTGGAGGGAGGATCCCCATAGGGTCCAGTTCTCCTTGGGACTGGGGTGATAGGAGTTGGAGTGGGGGCACCAGGTATGATCCAGGAGGTGCCCTGATGGTCATCACAGACTTTGATCTTGGCCCACATGGACTCACAACTGTGGCAGCCCATTACCAACTTGGTACTAGGGGCAGGTTATGAAATTGGCAGCCCTTGATATCTATGGTGAAATTTTAGGATGACTTTGGCTCTCCATGCTGCTCAGGACCTGCTTATACTTGATTCCTCTGAGTTCCTGTTTCACTTGATCCTGATTTTTTGTCACATGACCCTTCTAACCATGCTCTTGCCAGAGGTCCCCAACTGCCAGACAAAATCTCCAGTCTGCAGGAGGCTCTGTTTTCTTAGCCCTCACATGACAACAGGTTTGCAGAGATATACTCCAGGCCCAACTTCCAATTTTGTGAGCAATTCTAGATCACCAACTCTGTGCTCAATCCTGTGCCAGGAACTCAAAGTTGCTCACACTGGTGAGATGATTGCAAACGCAGTGACCACTGATAATCTCGAACCTCATCTCCACAACTAGGATTCTCCAAATCCCAGAACAGGGAGAAACAGTACAGAGGGGAAGGTATTTGCCCTACATAGGGCAAGAATGACTCTGATTCTGGCCACATTTTATAAGCAGAGCAAGCCAGTATTTTCCTTGGTCCTGTACTTTAGGCCAGGGCCACTGGGCTTCAACTGGGCAGCAGTGTGCCTGGAAGCATAACCAATCCCTCACCCTCCTTGGCCCCCAGTCAAACCTGTCCTGTGCTCCCATGGTAAGAACCCTGCCTCTCATGGTAAGACCTTTCTTCACAAAAATAGAGCCCATGTAGGTGTGTGCATTGAGCTGAGCATATGAGTACTCTGCTCCCATGAACTCCTAAGCTACATGTAAGTAGACAGGCTGCTTGGGCCTACTAGAGAGATGGCCTGGTATGGGAGCCCCACGCATGCCAAAGCCTCCCCCGAGTCTCCCATCCTGTCTTCACACCTGGCCAGCCACACCTGTCCTGACAGAAACTTCTCTCTCATGAGCACACCTGGCTCTCAGGAGGCGGGTGCTGATCTGGGGCCGATCTGTGCTCTCCAAGGTGCGGGTTTGCAAAGGACGTCTTTTGTTCTTGTTAGAGTAGCTAACCTCTAAATCTATTTAATACCCCTTCCCTGGTTGTCCATCATTATGACACATGATTTTCCAAAGGATTTACTATTAGTTAGCAGCACCGGGCTTTCTCCCTGGGGTAGCAGCTACTTGCAGTGAAGAAAATGCATGTTCAATGTAGCAATTTGTCTTTTTTTTATATATTTATTATAAGAGTAAATGAGTTATTGTTGGAGACTTCAATATTATTGCAAATTAGGTGCTGCACATGGAGCCAGGCCCATTTATTATGTTTTTCAACTCCCGCAGCAAGCCACACCGTTAAGAAATCAGCTGAGAGTCCAAGACTATCCCAGGGTGTACACAGAGGGACTTATGGGGTCTGGCTATGTTCTTACAGTGTTAGAGGTGAGGAGATGGGGGGGGATGCACTGTAACTTGCTACTTGGTGGCCAGTAGAGGTTGGGCTGGTGTCTGGCCTCCTGGAGAGAGACATGAATCAGGGACAATATACCATGAGTGGCTCTGAAACCCCAGGTTTGTAGTCTAGATACAGAAATGGAGAAATATCTCAGAACAGCTATCAGATCTTGCCACCAGGCAGTCCCAACCATGGAAGCTGGGGTGATTTCTCTCAAAGGCAGAATGATGGCAAGAGCTCACCAGCTGACTGAGTTAAGAGAGGGACCACTAGGATAGTCACAGAGCTCTGTGGTCATAGGCTTTTGGGGACAGCCCCGCTTGGAGTCTTGCTTCCATCATTTCTGTATGCATAAATGTGAAAAGCTGTTCAACCCTGTTCTGATACCACTTTGTCTTCTGCATGAGATGTCTGATCAACCTGAGGGGTTGGAATTAAGGTCAAGCTTCTGTCTTGCAGTGCAGGGTCTTGTACATTATTAAGCTTCAGAAGGGTTTATTATTCATTGCTCAGTAGGTGTTTCTGAACAGAGGGGCTGACCCCCAGCCATCATCATTTGTGGCACTTGATTGCAAAAGTCAATCAATAGTTAGTGACTGACTTTGAGGTGTTGGCCCACACACTTCCATTAGAAAGGATGGTGGCTGGGGATGTGTGGGCTCAGTGCTTGTGGTCTCCAGATAGGACACAAACTCGTCTGTCCTTTTTGCAACGAAATAAGACTTATGTATGAGCTGCCTGCCAATAGTACATCCTGTCTGCTTAAATGCCCACTTGTCATGCCCATTCTTCTAAGCCTGCAGTTGGTGAATTTTTTAGTTTTTGGCCCCTCCTTTTATTTTCTTTCTGTCACTCTCCCTTTTGAGTACTTACTAGGTTTTTTGTTTATTTTTATTGTTGTTTTTTTGCTTTTGGGTTATATTCAGCAGTGCTTGTGTATACATGGTGCCAAGGATCAAAATCAAATTGCTTGCATGTTGGCACTCTGTCTTATTATGCTATCTCTTTAGCATTCTCTCTCAACACTCTGAAAAAAGTTGAGCTGGATACCTTTGTGTGTATTGCTATTTCTTGATTTTGGAAATAAATGAGAAACTTAAAAGATACTTTAAACTTATTTAACAAAATGGTGACATACATTCTGTTACTGAATATTATCTACTTCCATGAAAACCACTGTGCAAAGCAACAGTGGAAAGAGGAGCAGTATTGTAGCATTGTGCTTTTAGTTTTATTTGATTGTCTGGTTATTATTGTTTTGTTAATGTTTTTTCAGCAAGGAACATTTGGATCACACGCAGCAGTTTTTGGAGGCTACTCCTGGCTGCACTTCAGGGAGCTCTTGTGGTGCCAGGGATTGAGTCTTCAAAAACTTACCTGCTGTAGTGTCTTTCAGATCCCAATTTTGTTTTTCAGTTTGGGGAAGAGGGACTATATTCGGTGGTACTTGGGGGCTGCTCGCAGTTCAGTGCCTGATTGTCTCTGCAGTCTTGGGAATTGAACCCAGGCTTTGGGATCCAGCCTCTTGAGCTTTCTCTCTGGTCCCTTGCTCTTCCATTTTACTCACTTCTTGCTCTCTGGCCAAAGCCAAGGCAGCAAGTTTGTCTCAGTGCTGACTTTAATCTGCTCCCTGACAGCCTCAGGAAACCACAGCTGTCTGCTTATGGAAGAAAAGAGGGGGAAATGAGATTAACACTGTAATAGAAAGAATAAGCACAGGTTTTATGGAGCTCTTAGAAGAATTTTGAGAGTCCTTGGTTATCTGCAGACTATATTGTGACCCCCATCTTCAAAGCCTACTGTGTTTGACCCTCCTGAGCTTTGAGCAACTCTTAGGGCCTCAGATCTGTGCTGTCTTTCCCTCAGAGGGCTAGTAGATCCCAATTTGTTAGGGGTCTCTGAATTTAGGCAGGACCTCCTGTTGTCCTGGGCTTTGATCTCATCTCCTGTGATTTGGTTCATTTTGAAACTTTATTTTTCACAGAAAAAAATTTGGCCAGAAAAATGACTGTCGATTCAAGTGGAACAGGGAAGCTCAGAGATCTTCTGGGCCAGAGAGGACAGCACCCCTTGCCTGTCAGAAGAAGGATGTTTGTGTGGGGAAGGGGGAAGTTACACGGGTATGGAGTGCTTGCTCGGGTGCCTTCCGCCTGTGTCAGCATTTGGGCGAGACGGGTGCGCCTGGGCACAGGCTCACTCCTGGCTGTGTCAGCAAGACCCATGTGGAGTATCTGCAGGTGGAATCTATCATCCATGACCTGTAGCATTTGTACTTGTTGTTTATGGTCTCTGGGCCTGCATTGTTTTCTCAGGGCTGAAATATAGCTCACTAATGAGGAATATCTTCACTCAGGAGGACTCAGGCAGCGTGGCAAGATGCCCCAGCAACAAGCCACCTAGTTTGTCAACTGCAGTGTGTGGTGGCAGTTGCTGTCCCAGCAAAGAAGCTAAAAGGAGTGGGACAGGCTGGCAGAGGCTGCTGCAAGGATGGGAGTGGGGCAGCTGTGAGGGGCTGGGTGATGGGAGCTGGATAACTTGGTCAGAGATGGTATTTCTTTCTGGGATTGCAGATTTGGGGCTCTCAATTCCTCAGAGATATGTGACTCCAGGGTGCCAGGGAAACCTGTGCTTGGTTCCCAGCTTTCTGATTTTTCACCTGAAGATTCTGGCTCAATTTTCTCATTCATCAAGTAGATGGGGATATGGGATGTAAGCCCCATTTTGGTATGTACTGTAGTACTCTGTGATGGCAGCGAGTTGGGCTGGGACTGTGGTGTTATGGAGGAAGGTGGTGGTACCTATGCAAAGGGGCTGACTGACTCAATGTATGCATATGCCTGCAGGCACCTGGAGCGGGGATGCAGGGATGCTACACCTGTTAGCATCTGGGGTCTATGCACAGGAGAGTCTGGGTTTCAGTGAGCTGTGAGCACTTGGTTAACTCAGGAGTCTGGAAAAATGGACCAGCACGAGGGAACAGACAAAGGAATAGCCTTACATCAGGCATCTATGCCCCAGGACAAGTGTCTCAAGTGCTGGAGGAGCCACCATACTATTTAGTTGAGGGAGGAATGGTACAGGAAAGGAGCCCAGGAAACCCAGTTCTTCTTATGGGGAAAAAAGCCGAGGCAGGAAAAGAGATCCTCTTGGAAGGCAAATGAAATCAGTTTTCAAGAGAATATTTTCTGGGTCTGGAAGAAGCAGACTCAGTGCAGCCTGCTGCTGTGAATTTCTTCCTGAAAAAAGTGAGATTAACAGTAATGAACCCTGGTTGGTCTTTCCTGACCACTTGCTGTGACCCAACAAATACTGTCTCTCTGTCTTCATAGCAAACCTGTATGTGTTTTCACCTATTAATGCTGGGCAATCAGAGTCATCTTATCCTATGAATGTTCTACTGAAATCCTCCAAGCTGACAATCAAGTTCATATGGCGGAGGAAAAAAATCCCAAAGAGTTTGCAGCAGAAGATAGTAATGGGGCTGGAGGGTCTGGTCTGCCAAATATAAAACCACCTGACAAAGTTGTAGTGAGCTAGAGAGATAGTACAAGGGTTACAAGGCTATATCATTGCACCTACTGCTGACCCTGATTTAAGCTCCAGCATCCCATATGATCTCCCAAGCACCTTTAGCAGTGTAGAACCAGGAATAAACCCTGAGCACCACTTGGTTTGACCCAAAACTTTCCCACAAAAAAGTAAAAGTTGTGAGCATGACAGAGCATTGGATCAGAGTAGAGGACCCAGAAATCCATTAAAGATCAATGAAATATCGTTTTATTTTCTGACAGGTATAGCTATTCAAATCATTAGACAGTTCAAAAGATAGTGTTCAGACAAAAATAAATTGAAGGGTTAAAAAAATAGTACAGAGAGTAGGGTATTTGTTGGCTTTTAATGTGGCCTACCTGGGTTTGACCCCTAGCCTACCAGGAGTGATCCCTGAATACAGAGTCAGGAAGGAGTCAGCCCCCAAATAAAAAATAAATAAAAATAAACTATAAATAAGTAAAATAATAAATAAAATAAAGAGGCATTCAAGAAATGAATTTTTAAAAAGGCAACCTATGGCACAGATTTATTCACTCACCTTATATCTGGCTGCCATGAGAGACACACACAAGATGTGAAATGTGAACCATAAGGATACGCTACATTTGACACAGCACAACTGTGTACTTGCTTTCTGACCTCTTTATTGGGAGGTTTTCTTTCACGTTTAGCAGAGCTGAAAGCGTTTTACATCAAAATCTTCTCAAGAACTCTGCTTCCTCTCCATGTGTCTGTCTATTAGCCTGTGCCTCACGGTTCTTCTGATGCTTCTTTGTGGGTATCTCTTAGTAGAATGCAGCGTTGGTGATATGGTGGACTTTGGGATTACAAAGACTAGATTGAGATAGCAATAGCTGAAAGAAGAGGGATGTAGCAGTGGTTGGTAGAAGTGGAGTTGTGAATTACATCTGTAATTCACAGTGATTCAAAAGAGACTAAAAGAAAAAAAATAAAATAGAGGAACCATGATGGTGACTTAACCTAAGTGGAAAAACTGAATTCCCTTAGTCTTGAAGGTACCTGTTGCAAATTAACAAAATCCTAAAGGCCAGCTGGTGGTACCTGAAGGGCAGGATGATAGGAAGGGCACTATCCATGACAGCTGATGGTGCCACTTCTGGTTGGTACAAGATGATGTTTAACAGCGAAGTCTAGTCTGTCTGTTCATTCTGACATGGAATGTTCATTAAGAAAAACTTGTAGGGGGGCCGGGCGGTGGCGCTGGAGGTAAGGTGCCTGTGCTAACCTAGGAGGGACCTGGGTTCGATCCCCTGGTTCCCCATATGGTCCCCCGTGCCTGCCAGGAGCGACTTCTGAGCGAATAGCCAGGAGTAACCCCTGAGCGTCACCGGGTGTGGCCCAAAAACCAAAAAAAAAAAAAAAAATACTTGTAGGGCTTCAGATGTGGCTAAATGAGAGAACACAGGTTTTTCCTGTGTGAGACCCAGAGTTTGATTCCTACACTATGGCTTCTTGTTACCACTGAGTATGACTCCTTCAACAATGGTGAGTAAAGAAAAAGGAATTTTACATATGACATGGGCAAAACACAGCTATGCTGTGTGCCATGAAGAACACAGAAACCTGTGAAAAAATAATTCATATTTATAAGGCACTTTTTCTTTATTATTTTGTTTCTCTATAGTTTTTTTATTTTTTTTAATTTAAACACCATGGTTACAAGGTTGTCCATAACTACAGGTTATTTTTTCTCATAGATAAATTTGTTCATGATTGAATTATAGTTCTACAGTGTTTAACAACCTTCCCAATGCATATACTCTGCCACCAAAGTTAACAGTTCCCTTTTCATCCTCCCTGATGATATTAGGCTCTTTTAATTTTATTCTCTTTGTATATTTTGTATGTTGTCTTGTTCTCAGAATAAGTTTGTGTGATGCCATTATTCCCATTTCAGAGATGTAAAAAGTGAGGCAAAGCTTACCAGCATCCCCCTGAAAACTGCCTGACACCAAAAGAAGTTGCTTTTTCTACTTCTCAACCTCTTTGCCTAAACACAGGAAGTAAATTTTGTCAGCAGTTGTCATAGGGATTGTTTGGTGTATGTAAATCCCCTCAGTATCATCTGCCTCAGATGCTGCTATTCATTTTAAATCCTGTCATAACTAAAAGAACATATAGGCACAGACCACTCTGTGACCAGAGGATTGTCATGGGCCAAAAGATACTTTGCACATGTACATGTAAGTTGCTTCTACCTTGGGACTGGCCATTATCCCAGAATCCCTGGCTGTCTCCATAAGAGGAACCATTCTTCTGGAGAAGCAAATTCCATGGGTGACAGAAACTGCTCTCCTACTATTATGTAGGGTCTGCTTTGACTTCAGGGTTTCACTGACACCCAAATGGGGCAAAACATCCATCCTAGAGCTACTCTTCTTTCAGGTGCCCAATACAACCTTGCTGCAAAGACAGGTATCAGAACTTATTAATGAGGTCACTTAGAACTCACCTGGTGGGGCAGATCCATTGTACAGCAGGTAAGGAATTAGCTTTGTGTGTGGTCAATGGATTCCAATCCCAGCATCCTATATGATTCCCTGATTACATCACCTGGAGTAATTCTTTAGCATAGAGCCAGAAGTAAGCCCTGAGCACTGTCTGGCATGGCTCAGAGACAAAAGAAAATTGTTCAAAACATTCTAGTACTTTCTTCTCTATTTTCTCCATTATTGAGAAAATTTCTTTAAAAATCTCCTCTCTCAGAACTGGAATGAAAGTACAGTGAGTACAGTATTTGCCTTGCATGCAGCTGACCCAGTTTTGATCCCCAGCATCCCACATGGTCTCCCAAGGACCTCCAAGAGTGATGCCCAAGCACAGAGCAAAGAGTACGCTCTGAACACTGTTAGATGTGCCCATATCACCTAGGATGGATGGAAGCTGAGTACTTAGAGGTGGCAGGGAAGGGACGTTATCTCTGCAGGTTGGTGGCTGGCAGATAAGCAGTGGAGTGGAGGGGGATAGAAAGGGTCCCTATTAGGCCAGATGGCCATTTCGAAGAATGGTTTAAAAAAAAACAGGAAAAAGAATGGCCTTTTATGTGGGGTTCAGGGTGCCAGCTGTGATAAGCCAGCAGGGTGGAGTCAAGCTCCATAAACACTTCTAAGGGAGGCTCTTCCAGGCAACTAAGGACAGTGTAGAGCAGGTTACTTTCAGGTACACAGGCGCAGCCAAGTGGACATTCATTCAATTGAGGCTTCTACTTCAGAGTTTGTTTGCTCAGCTTTCTATGTGGCCCAAGGTTCCATGTAGAGTCATCCATGATGATCTTTCTCTTCAGAGCCTCCTATACTTTCACTGTACATGTCTCAGATTCTGTGGAACAAGGACACATCACTCATGCAGCAGGCAGTAATGCATTGGAGGATAAGAGATCTGGAGGTCCAACTGAAAAATGCCTGTGGGAAGGTATGGCCTTGGGTTTGCAGGCAGAGTCTCTGCCTGTAGCTTGGCCCAGCCCCTGGGTAGCAACAGGACCCACTAGTTTGGCCTTTGCTGCTTCATAAGATAGAGGCCAGCTCCTTAGTTGCCCCTCATTACTCATAATTTTGATGCTGCATACACTTTAAATAAGTCGACAGCTTATATAACATTTTTTGGTTCCTCCAGAGCAGTGGTCCTCAAACTACGGCCCGCGGGCCACATTTTGTATTTGTTCCCATTTGTTTCTTCACATCAAAATAAGATGTATGCAGTGTGCATAGGAATTTGTTCATAATTTTTGTTTTTACTATAGTCTGGCCCTCCAATGGTCTGAGGGACAGTGAACTGGGCCACTGTTTAAAAAGTTTGAGGATCCCTGCTCCAGACCTTTGCGCATTGACACTGGAGAAAGGCTTTAAGTGGGTTCTCTTGGTGAGGTTTCAAGATGACACTTGCCCTTCACAGAAAGGAGATGAAACTTATGTGTACTCATGGTAGGCAGCAGCAGCCAGGCAGAGTTTGCTCACTTGCACTATCCCAGTTGGGAAAACAGACTGTCTCCTGTACCCCAGAGTTCACCCGAATCACTCTCCACCTCCATTCCCAGGGCCAATCATCTGCTGACTTCTACTCCCTGTATAAAGGGAGTGATATATATATATATATATATATAAATAAATATAAATAAATATATAGTATTTATAAATACATATAAATATATATATATAAATATATATATATATATATATATATAACTAAAGAGAGTGATGTAGTCTGTACTCTTCTCCATCTGTCTTTTGGAATTTGGGGGTTTTCATGTTGCTACATGAAATTGTGTGTTTATACTTTACACTGAATGGTAGTTCTTCCCTTTTTGCATTGTGATGATTTGATTTAATGTCGATGGACAATGACTTGGCTTCTGGTGGGGAATATTCTGTGTTGATAGTACATATCCTTGTACTATCTTGGAGAACATATGTCTGAGTTTCTGCTGGGATGGTTGGGGCAGGGTAACTTAGGTGTCTTACACGTTAACTGATGAAGTCAACCCTGTATTTAAAATCATTGGACTAAAGGCTTTAAGCTTTGATGCTGGAGCTTGCTAGTAAGTGGCTATCTCTCTTTTTTTTTAAGTTCTTCTGTTTTTTTTCATCTAGGGAAATATGCTAAAGCATTGACGGAACCTGGATCCCTGATGGGAAATTAAAGACTCGTTACTTCCAAAAAACACACCAACTAACTCACTCACCTGTTAGATCTTCCTTCAGCCACAAATATTTGTGGTGGTTTTCTCCCTCCCTAGGGCCTGGCAAGAATGAAAGGAGGCAGAACTTTACCCTAAAATACAGTCATATGTGTTAGTTAGTTCTTATGACCAACGATGGCTCTAACTGAGGAAGCTTGTCTCCTTTTTACAAATAATTAGGTCCAAGAAGGAGCTGCCCAAGCAGGTCCATGGGGCAGTAGCAAAGTCTTGTTGTTGTTGTGCTTAGATCTGGCAGGGGAGTTGAAGAAATAACTTAAAGGGTTGGAGCATAAGCTTTGCATACAGGAGCCCTGGCTTTGATCCCTCTCACCACATGATCCCCTGGGCACTGCTGGGAGAGATCTCTGCACACAGAGCTGGGAATAGTCCCCAGCACAGTGGAATGTGACTTAAAAACCAAAATAAATAACTACATAAACAAAGACTTAGCTGAATAAAGAGTTTACTGTAGGGAACTTTTAAAACTCATGTCCTATAACAAAAAGAAAAAGGACATCTTGATTTAATTTTTCTGGTCTTAATCATCTGCTTGAAGCCTCTGGAGGCTCCCCCATTTCCAGCCCACTCTGCCCTCTCAGCATCCACAGAAATTTAGTGTAGCCCAGACAGGGGACTATATGTATGTGTGTGGGGTTATCCCCAGCTGTGCATTATTGAACCCTACCTAGATCAATGCCTATATTAGTCTGGTCCTTTGCACCTAACCTGGAAAGGGACTTCACATTCTGGGGTAGCCATGTGTCTGCCTCATGTCATCTGGCATTTACTGAGGTAGAGTTCATTAGTCTGGCCCTGGTCAACCTGGAGTATTCCTAGAAAAAGTGAAGGAGTTGAAAAGAGATCTCTTAAGCAGAAAGGACCAAGTGTCAGCAAAGCCTGGAGTGGGGTCCTGATGCATGGGGGTCTGAAGTGGCCATGGGCCCAGCTTCTGAACTTGAATATTGATATGTGAATGGTGTGGTATGTGTTTGGTGTGTATATGTGAATGATGTTCATACATGTCTGGCATGTGTATTATGTGGTGGATGTGTGTATGTGGTAATATGTGTGGTGTATTATTGTGTAGATGTGTATAGTTATGTGTGGTGTGTCTATGTGTACAGGCATGCAGAGTGATTGTGTATGGTGAGCGCAGTGTATGTGATACATGTATGTATGTGTGGCAGTGTGTGGTATATATGTGATGCGTACATGCATTCTAGAATCCTCTCTGGGGTGGGGCAGACAGAGACAGTAGGTAAGAGTTCTGCTAGAGCCCTGACCCCCAGTAGTGTGTTGGGAGTGTGGGCAGCCCTGGACTGGGAGGGCTAGGAAGAGGCTGAACAATCCACCTGCCACTGATCTCTGTTGCCCATGCCCACTGCTTCAGGCTGGCTGCCTGGGAGAGTCTCAGGCTATAGTTACTCATCATTTGGCTGATCTGGCCCCCTGCACTCACCCACAATTACTACTTAGAAGTTGGCGGGTGCAAACCAGTAGATTCCAATTCAGGGTGTTAAGCGGTGGGTGCTTGCATCTCCTGCTCTAATGAGGAGCTTTCCAACCTCCTGGCACTCCCCTGCCACGTGAAAGGGAGCCTGCAGCCTTCAGGGCAACCCCATCATTTCCTCCCACCCACTGCTCTTAGGACTGTCCACACGAGCTGACCTGCCACACAGAGCAGTGCGCACATGTTTTTCTGTCTATGCCTGTAGACTCGATCGGGGACAAGGAGATGCAATGCATGCCCAGCTTTCCACCTCCATCCCTTGAGGATGGGGATGGAAGGTACTCAGTCAGTGGAGAAAGAGATGACTCCGTGCCAAGGATGGAAAAACATAGCCTGTTTCTCTCACACACAGGCAGTGCCCAGGGATGGCTGTCCTGAGTCCCACCCACCCTTGGTTCCCTCACTGTGCTTGTTGTGAAGTTCTAGTTCCAGTCCTTAGGGTTTTGCATGTTGGGAATGTGAGAGAATTGGGCACGCTGAACTGTTTTTCACTCAGGTTCAAAGCATGGAAGGTAGCACACTTGTTTTTGTTCATCTTTTCCAGCCTGGTCAGGGGCCACAGTGTCTGTGGTTTCAGTCTGTTGGTCTGAAGTCTTCTTCCACCTTCCCCAACTCGGGGCTCCCTGGCTCCTGTCTACGGCTGGATGACTGGGCGCGGTTCTGTCCTCAGGAGGGAAAACCAGGTCATTTCTGTGGTCATTAGCAAACAGGAGGCAAAGCATATGAGTTTTTGGTCAAAAGAAGAAAGATGAGAGAGAGAGAGACAGACAGACAGAGACAGATAGACAGAGCAGAGAGAGAAAGACAGAGACAGACAGACAGACAGAGAAGAGAGAGAAAGGAAGGAAAGAGAGAACTGCTCTAGGACAGGCTGCACTGAGTCTTTGGATAGATTACAAAGGACAAACCAGGCTGTTTTCAAGTAGTTGATTGGTACTGCCTGGAAATTAAAAGCTCTGTGCACCAGGGGAGGTGCTAGAGTGCCCAGGTCCCAAAGACTGAGAGGGGACTGGCCGACTGTAGGCTCCCCAGGTCTCTCCTTCAGGAGGTTTCCTCCTGGGTCTGACCTGATCTACTCCTTACAGGGCATCCTCTTCCTTCTCCTCTGCTCCAGGTCCAAGGCCTGCTCCCAGGTTGTCTTACATCAGCTTTCCATAGCCTCTTATTTTCCCTTTCTGCGTGGTAGCTCTACATGGTATCCTTGACACCTAGGAAAACTTTGCCTCTTGAAGTTCTTTATGTTAGCCAATGTCTATTCAATCTATGTTATGACTGCACGATGGGCATGCATCCCAAAATGTGAATCCTTTGCCTCTGTGGACACAGCTGCTGCAGCCACATTCCCTGCCACCTATTATGTTCTCTGCACCTGCAATTTGCATCCTTTCTAGAGTCCCATAAAATTGGTATCCTATTATTATTATATGGTAGTGAGTAAGAGAAATAGAATGCCTGTCTCAAAGACAGGTAGAGGGTGCAGGAGAAAGAAAATGGGAGACATTGGTGGTAGGAATGTTTTATTGGTGAAGGGGGGGGTGTACTTTTTATGACTACAACCCAACTACAAACATGTTTGTAATAATGGTGCTTAAATATATTAATAAAAATATTAGTATCCTAAAGTGTATTCCATAAGCACTTAAGAGGGCAAAAATAGCCTCCTTCTGTTTCTGTCTGCACCTGCTTTTTTGTGGGAGGCTCAAAAGACAATCTTGGCCCCAGCCCCAATGTTCTGAGGTTTAAAAATTTGCCTCAGTTCTGCTCCCTTTACTGCAACATACCCACAGTGTTGCAAGGATCAATAAGTCTATAGATTCTCATGGAGCAGGTGGTGGACACAGAAACTCAGGCTCCAGTATTCAATGGTCTCAGGGCTGAACCCAGTACTACTGGCTTTGGTTTATGTACCTTAAGCTGAGTCTTTGGCAGATATTACTAACTAGAGACTACTAGGGCTCCGGCTCTAGAGAGGGGCCAAGCACAGATGAGCTAGGGAAGGGGGGCTTAAGATGAAAGCCTCTAGACCGTGTCTCTAATTTTTCTCAGGGACACCCATTCCAGAGTTTTAGCTCTAATCCCAAGTCAAATCAAAACTACATGCCCCCCTCAATCTGTGTGTGGTGAAGCATGATTTAAAGAAACAGGGATTTGTACCCTTTTGCAAACCACCTCTGTGTATGGTGTCATACAGTTGCAAAGGAGTGGTAGGGGTGTGTGGGCTTCAGGGACAGTGGACAGCAGGCATCCCAGCTTAGACCCACAGCTTTGCAGTACAGGCTTTTCTGAACTGGATCTCACTGTGTCCTGTTATCCTACCCCAACTTTCCTCCCTCCAATGTGCCCCTAGACTCCCCCTTCCCTGCCCTCCACCACATAGTGGAAAACGTGCAGGTATAGTGGAGCTGATAGAATGGTCAACAGGCTGTCTGCCATGCGTGCTGGCCAAGGGGAGAGCTCAGGGAAAGGGCACCTGAGCAGTACTGGCACCAAGTGCCTCTAAACCTTATGGGTAATGGGTTTTTCCTCCCTTGGGTAATAGGAGACACCAAAAAATGAGGACATTACTTAGTGAGTCCCTCACCTCCCTGGCCCCATTCAGCAGACTCAGAGGAAGGACATTGCCCAGCATTGAGCCGTGTGTGGATTTAATGGGGTTTCCAGCTAAACCTTCCATCAAATTTACAGCTGCGCCTGTCTCCTGACCTTCCCCCTCGCTCACATTCTTTTCGGAAATGAAGCTGTGTGCAGGCTGTGAGACGTCACTCCCCCCACATTGGAGATATACAGCTGCAGACCCTGGTAGGGTTGGGGGATTTAATCAGGTTGGTCTCCATCACTTGCCCGCTCTCAGCCCATGACATGAGAACCAACATCAGGGTCCACCTGGAGTGCATTTGCTATGTGCCCAGGTCCAAACCTGCTTCCCCATTGCCTTTCAGGGCAAGACTTCCAGTCTAATCATCACACCCGGCCAAAAGGAAGGGAGCCAGCAAGGCATTATCCCCTCATGCCCCATCTTCCTATCTAACCTGCTTGTTGCTGCTGTCAACTGGGACCCAGTCCCACCCCACTCCCCTCCAGAAGCCAGAGGAGAGAGCCCCCTGTCTTCCCAGGTCTCTCCAGGACAACAGCATGTTCGCATTGGCCCCTTTTACCTCTCTGCTCATTTACACAGTTACCCTTCAAAGTCCAGCTTAAAATGTCACTGTCCCTAGGGAGTCTTTGCTGATTCCCACCCTCCCAGCTGAAAGATCTCCCTTCAAAGAATGTACAAGGCAGAAGAAGTAAAAGCCGCAGGTGCTGCCTCATGAAGCGTGCTGCCTCTAAGAGTTTTTGGTGGTGCTGTTTGAGTGCTCCCACATCACAGGCTGTAGACAGCTCAAACCTCCAAGTCTGCAGATCACCCCAGCCTTGGGTGAGGCAGCATCCTGTCCTGTCAATGAGTGAATTGGGACTCTCCCCTATGTGAACCTGAGCTCATGTTCACTCAGAGAACCACTCCAGCCAGAGCATGGAACCCATGATTATCCCCCTCTGCAAATGCTCTTTCTCTCACTGGGCTGGGGTGGGTTCTTTCAAGGCTGTAATCAGCTTAGTGCAAACCCCTCACAGCCTGGCCTATAGCTGGCCCAGGAAGTCCACTGTTTGAGGTTAACCCTGAGTCAACTTGGGCCGTGTACTTGGGAGTCTTTCAAAGGAGCCGGTGTGCACACCAATCACTCTGAGTCTAATCAGAAGCTTGGGTACTTTGGGTACTTAGTGGGCTGTGTACACAGCAATCATTGTCGCCCGGGCCCTTCTCCCCCAGAGCCCATTATTCCCAAGCTGGGTGCGCTGTTTGCCTGGTTTTGTCTGGGCCCCCATTTGCATTCACTTGATGGATAGTCGGGTCGGGGGTCTGTTTCTGGGGAAGCAGTGGAGTGGTTGCTGAGCAAACCCTTCAGTGGAAGGGGCGCTGCTAATACCCACGTTTGCACAGGTCCTTGAGAGGGCCATGTGCTAGATCACTGTGACAGATGGCCCTTCTCCCTGCTCTCTCTCTGCTCAGTCCAGGCTGGCCTAAGCAGGTTGAGGTGGTGCAGATGGGTTCAGGTACAGCAAGACCTGACCTTCAAGCTCTTGGGTTTGGTCCAGGTCAGTGATCAAGGTTTGCTTTAGCTTTGCCTGAATATTTGGGAGTGAAGGAAATTCTACCCTGTAGTCCTACCCCACCCTCTGCCCCTGCAGTTCCTAACATGTCCCCTTATACCACCCTCCCCACTTCCTTTCTCTGTCTTGCTAATTCTAAAAAGAAGTATGCAGAAGGAGTAGAGTGAGGGAGAGAGTGGAACCAGGGGATCTGGCCCATAGGAGGTAGGGAAAAGGAACCCCCCCCCTTTCTTCCAGGAACCACTTTCAATTGCAACAATGCCCTGCAATGCAGCATGGTTGACTTTTTGGTGAGGTATGACATAATTTTGATTTTGTTTTTTTGTTTTTCTGAGATCACAGGGACACCTGGTGACTCACCAGGGGACAGGGTGCCTGAGCATTAGAAGCAAGATCCAGGATTCCCAGATATCTCCTGCTGGAAGTGTCTTTGTTTATCTTATTTCTACTGGGGATTTTCCCCTCTTCAGATAGGAAGGACCAGGATGGACTCTATGCTGTGAGACTCAGGAATGGGTAGAATCAGGCAGAGACATATGGCCTTCCAGAAGCTTTTTAGTCTCGTGTCCACACACACCTTCAGTGGAAGCTCAGAGGGGTGTGGAGAGAGGAGAAATGTACATGTCTGTACATGCTCTATTTGGAACCTTTGGCATTCTCTTCTATCAGATGCCTCTGTCTGATAAGTAGACAATTGCCAGTGAGGCTAGCTTTTCTTTAATTAGCCACTTTTCAGAGTTGTTCCAAGTAGAGGCCCATCTTGGTGCCAGGAATCATGGCGGAGACTGGGTTTCCTTGAGAAGCATTCAGACTGGTTCACATAGGTACTTGAGGAGGAAAAAAAAGGGTTATAGCTTGCACATGTAGAAATAATGCCTCTTCTACTTCATCTTTTCCTGAAAATTTTCTTTTATTTTCTATTCCATTCCTTTCCTTTTTCCTTTCCTTTGCTTTGCTTTCCTTTCCTTTGCTTTGCTTTCCTTTCCTTTGCTTTGCTTTCCTTTCCTTTCCTTTCCTTTCTCCTTCCCTTCCCTTCCCTTTTCTTCCCTTTTCTTTTCCCTTCCCCATTCCTATTCCCTTCCCCTTCCCCTTCCCCTTAGCAATGGAAAAAAGTCCAAGGGATGAGGGACTGTTTTTTTCCTTGCAGCATCTTTATTGCATTGATTTTTTAAAATAATATTTTAAGCACCATTATTATATGATTGAAGTTGGGTTTCAGTCATAAAAACACCCCCTTCACCAGTGCAACATTCCTACCACCAATGCCCCCACCTTATTCTACCCCCAACCCTGCCTGTACTCAAGGCAAGCATTCTACTTCTTTCACTCATTAGCATTGTCATGATAGTACTTAGTGTGGTTATTTCTCTAACTGCACTCACCACTCTTTGTGGTGAGCTTTCATATCATGAGCCGGTCCTTCCAGCCCTCATCTCTATTATCTCTGGGCTTTATTATAATAATGTCTTTTATTTTTTTTTAAACTCATAAATGAGGGCTGGAACAGTGGCTCAAGCAGTAGGGCATTTGTTTTGCATGTGCTAATCTAGGACAGATGACTATTCGATCCCCTGTCATCCCATATGGTACCCCAAGTCAGGAGGGATTTCTGAGTGCATAGCCATGAATAATTCCTGTCACTGGATTTGACCCTAAAAGCAAAACAAACAAACAAAATAACCCAGATAATAAAAATAATAAAAAAAAAACAACCCATCGAAGAGTGGGACTATTCTGTGTCTATCTCTTTCCCTCTGACTTACTTCACTCAGTTAATAGTTTCCATGTCCATCCATGTATAGGAAAATTTTATGACTTCATCGCTCCTGATGGCTTCATAATATTCCATTGTGTATATGTACCACAGTTTCTTTAGCCATTCATCTGTTGAAGGGCATCTTGGTTATTTCCAGAGTTTGGCTATTGTAAATAGTGCTGCAATGAATATAGGTGTGAGGAAGGCATTTTGTATTGTGTTTTTTTGTTCATAGAGTATATCCCAAGAAGTGCTATAGCTGGATCTATGGGAGTTTAGAAACTGTTTTAGCCCAAGATATCCTAGAATTTTGTTTCTTTTGTTATTGTTGTTGGGTCACACCTAGCAGAGGTGCTCAGAGGTTACTCCTGGCTCTTCAACTCATGCGGGCTTAGAGGACATATGAAATACAGGGGATTGAACCTGGGTTGCCCATGTGCAAGGCAAATATTCTAATTGTTGTACTATTACTCCATAATCTGCTCTGTAAGTTAAAATGGCTCTCTCTTTGCCTCCTGCTTATCCTACTGACACTTAAGGCCCCCTGAACAGGAATCAGGGAGTAGCCAGAGAATATTCAAATTCACTGCTAAAGGTGGAGAAAGAAGCTCTTCCCTCCTCAGAGAGTGAAAGTTCTTTCATTTGAGGGAGGAATGAGAAAACAAAATGCAATCTGAATATAAACATCATATGATGAAAATTTTAGAAAGGAATTTGGATTTTCAGACTCAATACCAAAAGGACAAGCCATAAAAGAAATTATATTTGATGGAACCTCACCCAAATGTGTGATTGTATTCTTTGAAAGAATGAAAGACAAACTGCAAACTGGTAGAAAAATATTTGCAGATCATGCATCTAACAAAGGTTTAGTATGAAGAATATATAAATAACTCTCAGAACTCAACAGTAAGCAAACAATCAAATGAGAAAATGGACCAAAAACATGAAAATATATTTCTTCAATATCTCTTGATAAAATTGGAGGACATAGAGGGGGCAGAGAGATGGCCCAAAGGACCTGAATGCATGTTTTAGAGACAGGAACCAAGGTTCAGTCCATAAAGGTGTGTAAAACTAGTTTCTTCTTAAATGGACAAGTCATACTATTTCATGAGTGGTCAAATACAAACATTCCAAGGAGTGTCATGTGCTCTAGCCCCAGACAGGGTTCTCAATTACTGGATCTCCTGAAGGGGCAACAAGCTTGAGGGAGCAGAGAGAAGCTTCTAAGTCTTAGAATGACTTTCCCACCTGCTCATTTTACTGAGCTTAGTGATTAGGACAGATGATTATTAGATGTGCTAGTTTGAGAAGAGCTGGGAATGCCGGGGGAGTTCTCTCTCCTTGTCAACAGAGATTGTTTTTGTTTGTTTGGGGGCCATATCCAGCAATGCTCTGGGGATATTATCTCTGACTTTGCACTCAGAAATTTTTCCTGTTGATGCTTGGGGGAACATATATGAGATAACACATATCACACACACACACACACACACACATACACACACACACACACGGCTGGCTTGAGTGAGGTGGAGGAGGAACCAACCTAAGAGCACAGATATTGCCCAACATGGTGCTATGATAGAATCAGGAAATCTCAATGCTGGAATTGAGTATGGGTTGAGATCAAAGTGGGGACAAAGACAAGATGATTATCTGCACCTCCTCATTTTACTGAGCTTAGTGATCAGGACAGATGATCATTAAATGTGCTAGTTTGAGAAGAGCTGGAAGGCTGGGGGAGTTCTCTCTCCTTGTTTCACACTGGCCTCTCTCTAGCTTACTTTGGGAAG
>PVKC010001607.1:0-49099 GCA_004027635.1 Crocidura indochinensis | reverse complement strand
TATTGGGGAAGTAAGGAAATTTCCATGACCTACTGGTTCGGGGTTTCTCCCTTCCTGGAGCATATTGTCATGGGAACAACCACTGGCTCCATACCTTCTCATTGCCATATCCCAGGGGTTTTGCTTGTTTGTTTTTGTTGTTTTGGAGATGTCAGGAAACTTTCCTCTCAGTTGTGGACGAGAAAATCAGGTCACTGTAGAAAGCAATCTCGGCATTTGCACATGTCCTAGGACCAGGCCTAGGGTAGAGTCTTTAAGGTTCTAGAGGTTGTTCCAACATTGTTGATGTGTTCAGTTTTCTGTGTCCTGTGCTCCATGTTTTTTCTGGCCTCGAATTTATACAACTTTTAAAGTTAGGTAGTCTCATAGCTCAAAGATCATTAGCTGTACTTTCAATATTATATTCTACTTAAGTATGAGGAAAAATCCACATTGATTTTTACAAATATGGTGCACTTTTAAAACATAAAAAAGCAACAGAATAAAAAGATTAATAGTTAATACTGAAAGTTTGGATGGTTGATCTATTCCTGTTGTTGAGTGTTCCGCATCACACAAGGCCAGAGTCTCACTATTAGGATTGCTCTCAGGTAAACAAAGAGGATGCTTAGGTAGCAGGTCTCTGAAAGTAGTATTTCTAAAGCTTTGTCTTTATATGTTACATCCCACAACAGCCCTACAAATAAAGTCACTTTGCAAGTGACATACATATATTGTTTTGCTAAAAAAAAAATTCCTCTTAAAAATATGGTTAAATATAGTGGCCAAAGTGGTGGCACAAGCGGTAGGGCATTTGCTTTACACTCACTAACCTAGGATGGACTGTGGTTCAAACTGGGCATCCCATATGGTATTCCAAGCCAGGAACATTTTCTGAGCACATATCCAGGAGTAACCCCTGAGTATAACTGGATGTGGTTCCAAAACAAAACAAAACAAAAAACAAAATCTGGTTTAATATAAAATAAATGCTCAAGCCACAGAGTAAGTGATAATAACTAGCATTAACACAATAAAATTTCCATGGCTGATATAAATGCAATTTTCTTTAAAAAAAAGATCATGCATCATAGCAAATATAATACTTAGAAAATTGAAAACTGTAGAAAGACATTTTATTTCATAATGAGATTTAAATTAAATAGCCAGAAAATTTCAAATGATTATAAGAAAAAAAAAATAACATGGCAATCAAAATTCTTGTTAGAAAAGAATAAAGTCAAAGCAATTCTATGATTACAATTTACGAATCAACTCTCTACAAAACTACTAATTATGCACAAATAAAAGGTTGTCATAATGCTAATTATGTGTAGTTATAAATTCCATTGTCCTAATTCTATTCTCTTCCAATGCACTTCATTGCCTTCTGTTCAGCCTTTATCTAACTGAGTGCAAAGAATTCTCTAGCCATTATAGGCAATTCACTTGACAAAAATGAACACAATTATCACCTATCTAGAAGCCAAGGACCTTTTTCCCTTTTAACCTAGCTGGAGTGAAGTGACCCAATTAAATACTTTGCATGAATAATCTGAATATTATAAAATGTATCAAGCACTTGAATTTTAAAATAATTTTACTTCCTAGGTTTCTTGCCTAAATTTTTTTCTCTCCTGTCCAAAACTCAGTCTTGGAATCACAACTCAAAAGATTGACTCCCAATATTATTTTTAAAAATATGAACTATTGGAAATAAGAGTTCAGAGGTGAAGAGTTGAAGGGGGGTGTTCTATTTATGACTGAAACACAACTACAATTATGCTTAAGCAATGGGTATGATTCCTGGGACTGCATAAAAGTAAAATTCATGTTGTCATAGCCCCGTCCCTCCTAAACCCCCTTCCCTAGTGATCACAGTGTTTATTTCATTTTGTTTTTGTTATAGAAATATATCTAGAAATACAAGGAAGTCAAGAGTTCCTTAAATTTTATTTCATATAGTTACAGAAGATTAATGTCTATACAGATAATTATCATGTCTCCCCTGCCCTAACATCTATATAGTCTTCCTATCATAAACACTACTCAATGGGATGATATATAACCAAATGTAAACTCACATTGGCATATTAACATTACTTAAAATTCCATTTAGAATAACTTCACCACTCAAATCTCACTAATTATTCTCTGTTTTTGAGCCATACCTGTTGATGCTCAGGGATTACTCCTGGCTCTGCACTTAAGAATCACTTCAGGCTGTGATAGGGACACCACTTGGGATGCTGGAAATCAAACCTAAGTAACAGCAAGGAAATGTCATGCCTGTTGAACTGTTACTAGACTCTAACCCTATCATTTACAATTTTAAGGAAAATCACACTGATAAAAGGTTGTGTACATTCTATAAATGATCTCAAATATGAACATTTTAAATCACTGTGTTTAAATAAAGAAATTTAAAAAATAATCTGAAGATTCACTTTTGATATTGTGCATGCTATGGTTTAGGAAGAAGTATATGAATAAACAACTACTATATATGCAAAATGCTTTAACTACAAATAAGGTTTTACTCTACAATAAAATAATAACTCAGTTAAAATTTTAAGGCTGTAACTGCCATGACATACATAAACTTTTAGGGAGCTCAGCCCACCAGATGTATCCTCAGATTTTCCTTTGGGGAAGCTGAAATAACACCCTCTGGGTTCCTCACAAGGTCCATTGTGGACAGAATTTCTGAAGAGATGCTTGGCATTACATTTTTGCTCAGTATTTGGCTATCTCACCTTTGTAAATCTCAGGCAAAATTGTGGCCTCTATCAAATAAGTTGGCTCAGAAATTCTAGCACCAAAGATTACTAGAGAACCCCTTTTCTGGATATATTTAGCAATAAAAGCAAAGAAAATGTTTTTTTTCTCTCTCTTTTTCAAATATGTCCTTACAGCTGCAGTTTCTGATAACCAAGGGCGAGGACAGAAAGCAGACACTAGGCTATTGACTCTCCTTTAGAAATAGGGAAACCACAAAACTCGAACTATCTAATCCTGCCTCCCAATCAGAGGGAGAAGCAATGGAGACACCAAGCCCAATCAGATATAAGATCACCAAGTAATAAACCAGAAACAGAGGGAGTCACTCAATCTAGAAAACCCTGGGGATAGGGTGGAGGATATGGGAGACAGAATGGGAATGGAGTTGGAGGGAGGACAACTTGGTGATGGGAATTCCCCTGATTCAATGTTTATTTGTAAATGAACTATTATTGTGAATATCATGTAAACCACTATGATTAAAATAAAAAAAAAAGAAATAGGGAAACACATTTTAGGGAATTTGGCTCCTTTCTTTACATGATCTCTAAAACAATAGAGTCCAACCCAGTGAAGATTAAGTTCTTAGATATTTCCTACTTCCTCCTAATCCTGATTATGCATTTGAAGTAATAAGTTTGCAAAGAGCTGCCTTGAGTTGTAAACTTCTCCTTTGTAACTTAGAATTTTTACAGTCACATCTATAGCTTAGGAATTGTTACTGTTGTACTTTGCTTTGTGATTATAATTATTCTTTTCTACAACTATGGCTAGTTTTATCCCTATAAATCCCCCTGCTCGAAAAATTAAACTTGTAGCACTCCTGCCAGAAAACGTGTTGACTCCGCATACTCTGTGAGTGGTTTCATTATTTCATTTGTCATATTTCGTCACTGTGCAATCCACTCTCCCTAAAGTGAATTCACCAAAATATCACTAATAGCTGGAGGACCGAAGCCACCTACAGCAGGTAACTATTTATCCTTTATATCATTGCTCTAAATATAGGATAGGGAATGCTTATCTAATTGTAGGTTAGAAAGAACACATATTCTTGACACTTTAGAAAGCAGAGTTTTATAACAGTTTTGCTAACTAAAATACATTTTCTTTAAGAGTCATGTAAAATAATACAGTGATTATAAGCAATAAATTTATACATTCAATAGGAAATTAAAATACATTATCCAAAGAACTTTTGTCCAGAGAGAACAACAAGAATTCATCTTGTAGATGTGCCATATGTATATGTAGTGCAGATTCAAATTATGGAATAGAGTTCTGCAGATCATTTTCTACTTATTTATTTAGGAAAACATCAAATAAAAAATAATTTTATTGATCAAATTAAAATACTTCTGGGAGTCATAATGATAGAACAGGGTGTACTTGTACTTTTACTTGTGAAGATGGGCAGCCCAGGTTCAATTCCTGGCATTCCATATGGTTCCCCTGAACACTGACAAAAGTAAAACTAAAAAAATTTAGTTTTTTGGTGTTTTTTTTTTTTTGACCACACCTACCAATGCTCAGGGGTTACTCCTGGCTCTGCACTCAGAAACTGCTCCTGGCTTTGGGGACCATATGGGAATGATGGGAATCGAACCCGCTTCTGTCTTGGGTCAGCCACTTGCAAGGCAAACACCCTACCACTACGCTACCACTCGGGCCCCTGACAAAATTAATTTCTAAGTGTAGAATCAGGATTAACTCCTGAGCACTCCAAGCATGACCATTTCCTCAAATTAAAAAAAAAATTTAGAGGTCTTTCCTACTCATCTAATAAATATTTTCATTTAATAGAGATTCTCAAGTTGAATTAGAAATGAAACTAAATAGCAAAACAGATTTTTCTTTTCTGACTAGTAATAAAATGGAATTTTCTCTTTAGTTTTCAAGCTTTACAGCAATACAGTCTAACATATGCAGTAGCTTTGGGTATTACTTTTAGATAAAGTCAAATGCATTTTATGTAATAAATCAAATAGTATAAAGAACATTTTATAACATTTTATTAGTATTGTAAACTATAATAGATATATAGATGTAAATAAATATTTACACTCTTTTGTAAATATTTATTTGCCCTTGATATCCACAAACTAAGAACAATTTTACTTTTAGTCCCATAAATTGGATTTAAATTAGAACATTTATGCTCAACTAAAAATGACAATGATTTTTCCTTTTCAATCTGATATTGTGCAATTACCTGTGCTTGGATGATGAGCATCAGTCCTTTTGTAAGAATTATGTTAAAAATGTTCACACAAAGAAAGGGCAGGTCTAGCCTTTCCTTTATTAGCTCTTTTCCTAACCCTCAAATTTCCAATTTAATCTGAGCAAATTATCTTAACTACTCTCCAAAAGTGTAAATATTAATTTGTCAAGCTCCCTTCTTTCAGTTTGAGGGGCATCTTTTCTTCACAGAAGAAATAAAAGTGAACGATTGGCTGTATATAGATCCCATGGCAAAAGTGATGTCACTGACATGAAAACTATCATATCTGCTTCAGGAAGAATCCACCCACTACGTCTAGCAACGACATACAAAAGTGCATATCAGAGGGGCTGAAGCGGTAACACAGCGGTAGGGCATTTACCTTACATGTGACTGACCCAGGACGGACTTGGTTCAATCTAGGGTGTGCCATTTGGTCCCCCAAGCCAGGAGCGATTTCTGAGGGCAAAGTCAGGAGTAATCTCTGAGTGTCACCAGTGTGTCCTCCCAAAAGGTCATATCATATATATTTATCTATATATAATTTATGATAATTAGATTTATTTTTATATATCTATATGTATCTGGGGCCTAACACCTGGCTATGTTCTGATTTATCCTGGCTCTACATTCAGGGACTTTTCCAGCCCATTTTCAATAATTATACATTTTTGTTTTCAGAAGTGCCTGGGTCTTATCTAGTTAGAGGTTCCAGTGGTACTCATGGGACCAAATGTAGTGCCAGGGATCAAATCAGAGATAGCTACATGCAAGTCAAATACTTTAGGCCCTAAATTATTCCTCAAGTCCCTGATAGTAAAACATCTTCATCAGAAATTGTCTGTATCTGATTTAATAGTTTGATCAATTTTCACTTACTTTACTATCATATAAATCTTAAAATTGGGTGATGGATTGATATATTTAACTAATAAACATGCTAAATAAAATTGTATTTGATTAGCAGCATTACATGTTTATACAAACTAATTTTAAGTTATACATTAGCCCTCTATGCTTTTTGTCTTAAATATGTATAACTGAGAGATGTCTTTCTAAAAATTATAAATGAGAAATGGAGCTTAGTTTTTAAAAGCCATGTATTTTTCCTATGTATGTGACAAAAGAATTGAGTGGTAATTAACTTTCTATTCTTGCATACAAATCGCTTTGGATGGGAATATAATTATTATTCTCTGTAACATATTCTTCTTACAGAGCCAGGAAAATCAAATCTGACTAAAGTCTCTCCCTCCAGACTCTCTAAAATAGAAAAAAATAGAGATTAATGATAATTAAATTAAAAATTAATTAAAATATACATGTGAATGTTAAAAGAAAATGAGACATCTGGGGCCGGAGCAGTGGCACAAGCATGCCTTGTTAGCATGTCTTTCACATGCTAACCTAGGCTTGACCTCGGATCCATCCCCAAGTCAGAGTCGATTTCTGAGAGCATAGCCAGGAGTAACCTATGAACTTAACCAGGTGTGGCCCAAAAAGCAAAAAAAAATGTCATCATTTTGTAAAGCTACATTTTTTTGTAAATTGTATCTAATTAAAATTTTCAAATAAAGGAGCCAGGGTGATACCATGAGTAAGGAAGACACTTATTCACATGACCAACCCATATTCTACTCTAGACACCCCAAATTTTACCCCTGTACAGTCAGGAGTGATTCCTGAGCTCAGAGCTAAGAGTAAGCCTTGAGCTAGTTTGAGACCCCCTCAATACAAAATAAACAAAAAATTCAAATAGAGTCAAATATGAAGTTTATGTTTGATTTTAGCTCTTCTAATCAAAGTAATGGTTATGATATTTTGTAAATTTTACTATGAAGAAGCCACTATGATTTCCTGAGAGGCTGGTGATGTGCTTTGCTTATTGGGACATGTTTCAATCCCAGGCACACAGGGTGCCCCAAATACTGGCAGGAACAACACAGAGTAATGTTTATCAACCCTTTTCCTGCTTGTTTTCCCCCTGTCATAATACTTACATTTTAGTAGTGGTCCAAGGTTCCTCAATTGTACAATTTTTAAACAATGGCACCCTGAAATATAATGGGACCTACACAGATCCTTATAGCCCAAGCTGAGTATAATGAGTAGAATACCACACAGGGAGGAGTAGCCCCAAAGTATCACAGGATGTGTCTCACAACATGAATTTACTATCCAATAGTTTCTAAGCTCATTTCACTAATAAATCAGATTTATTATATTTCAAACAACGCTATATCTATGAGGGCACGAGGAGACCATGCTAGGCAATCTATCAGTCCTCTAACATGATTACTGAGAAAAGTATTCAATTATAGTGAGATGATAGAATCAAATCCATCTTTAAAAGTTTCACTTATTCTGACTTCACCATTCAAATCAATTATAGTTTGCTAAATGGTTGCAAAATATTGGGCATTTTATCAAATGAAATCAAACAAGGTACTTAATGCTGAGTAGAAATATAACTTATTCTGATTAATTCGATTATTTATTGAGGACATTTAACCCAGAGTAAAAGTCAAGACTATTATAAGCATGTTTACATATTGTTTTTGTTATTGGGCCACACTCGGTAATGCTCAGGGATTACTCCTGGCTGTGTGCTCAGAAATAAAACATATGTATAGTTGGATATGAAAATGCCATATGAGTAGCAATACAATTTTGCACTTTATATTTCACATAATTATACATTTGCAATCATTTTAAAATGCATACTTGAAAGTATATTCATGTGGTGCATTTGCATCATGTATTTTACACCAACAACCTTATTGAATGAAAAAATTGCTAATTTGGGTTATTCTATATTGTGTGCAACACATAAAAGGTCAGTTCTCAAAAATCCAGTACAGCTCACAGATGAAAAGTTTCAGGAAATAAATGTATTTCGGTGTTAAGTTTTTCAGAATCTATCATTAGAGCTATGGAAGGTTTTAAAATTTCTTCTTTCAATTATGCCTACTTTCAAAGAAGGGTGGCCAAAATTGTTGACAGGGTTGTAAAGCAAGGCATTATTATTTGTAATGTGTGTGCTTATATGTGTGTGAGCTTTGAGCACTGTGCTAGTTTTTTCCAAGGTTTAAATCCAAATTAAGAAAGTTTCAAAATATCACACAGAAAATAAAATAATTTTTCCAACAATTGGGAGAAATACCGTTATTGGGGTATGGAAGAAAAATGTTTTCATAAAAGAAGCAATCTGAAGGAAAAGGCAATCTTTAAGAATCTTGTGACATAGTCTATAAATCTTTATAGTTCATTTTTTTTCTTTCTTCTAAAAAAAGAAAACCACTAATATAAAAACACCAAGATGATTCCAAAACCCAAAGAAAAAGCCAAAATTTACAACAGTTTATGTATTTGTCAATTTTTTCAGAGATGTTAATTCATAGATTCATCTCAATTTATTTTAATCATAAATTCATTTTAGCATAAATGTTAAGGAAAATATATAGACTATTTTATTTGATTCATAATGTTTTGCAAATTATGTATCTATTATGTATTTTGCAAATTATGTATGTATTATAAATATGTATTATCATACATTTTATGTCCTTAGCATTCTTACCAATTTCCAAGTCAGATACTAATGTGAAATTACTAGTTATCCATCTTTATGGGTAGATTTTCAATAAAGTGGATGACTACTGAGGAAATAAGCTTTCTCTAGGGATTAAAGCAGAAGAAAGTGATAATTTTCTATTTTTCATCTTAGGGCTTTTTGTTAAATAGAATACTATTATTTTTATATGTACTGAATATATAGTGCATTTATAATTTGGGTTGGCTAAAATAAAATATAACTCAAGTTTTTTCAAATAGAAATATCTTTGAAAGTAATTATATCATTGCCTGAGCAGTAGCACAGCGATAGGGTGTTTGCCTTGCAAGCGGCTGACCTATGACAGACCATGGATCTATCCCTCTGTGTTCCATATGGTCCCCCAAGCCAGGAGCTATTTCTGAGTGCAGAGCCAGAGTAAACCCTGAGCATCACCTGGTGTGACCCCCACAAAAAATAAATAAAATAAAAAGAAAGTAATAATATCTATTTTTATACTTTAAATATGTTTCTGATTAAATTTAGTTTTTAATTTTTTAAATATATTTCTGATTAAATTTAGTTTTGTTTCATAGACTTAAAATGAGGGAGAACAATCCTCTCCCCATTCTAAAGCTAATAGTTCTCTTGGTTCACCTTTTCCTAAGTAAAGTAGTAGTAGAGATCATTCAATCCTGTCAATGTAGGGCTTTCAAAATGAATGAATGCCATCAAATTTACAAATATGGCAGCTAAGTAAGTCCATGCTTATTAAAATACTCTGTATGCTCTTAAACAACATTAGTCAATGGGTGTCTTATTTATGGAATAAATCCACAACGCTAGGAAGTGAAGTTTCACTATGATCTCCTTAAAAATTAAACTGTCCTTTGCATCAACTGATAATTGAGATGGTAATAACCTATTTCAAAAACTAGGACAACTAGGGACCGGGCAGTGGCGCTGGAGGTAAGGTGCCTTCCTTGCCTGTGCTAACCTAGGACGGACCGTGGTTCGATCCCCCGGTTCCCCATATGGTCCCTCGTGCCTGCCAGGAGCTACTTCTGAGTGAATAGCCAGGAGTAACCCCTGAGCGTCACCGGGTGTGCCCCCCCCAAAAAAAACAAAAAAACAAAAACAAAAAAACTAGGACAACTAGTAACTGATATCCAAAGGATGTCATAGACCAAACTGAGCATGTGAACTGGCTTAACTAGTGTATGTTTTGTTTTATTAGTATCTAACATTAGACAAAAATATCCCTTTTCTCTTCTGTTTATTAGAAGTATTTCATGTTTAAAAGGCAACATTAAGAATGCTAGAGATAATGTCTTAATAAGATATATACATATATATATGCTGTATGGCCATATTATCATTATGGTTTGTTATTACAGCTATTCTATTGTTTTTGATGTCAGTGTTATTACCATGAATTATCAACCTATTTTACTGTGATTTATACTATATGATAGATTATATTTTTCTGAATTATTCCTTCTGGTCACTCTAACCTTTGTTTTGCTAAAGATGAGATGATATTAGCCTATGTCTCACTTTGAGTTGAATCTTTGTAACATTCCTATATGCCATAAAGCCCTCATATTTAAGTAATCATATAAAGTGTAATATAAACTGTAATAATGCTTCTTTTTTCTTAAAAATTTAGCTGAGGTTTACTGCTTGTAGCGGGATATAGGAGAGATCTTTTGAACTTATTGGCTACTAACAATTGATATGTTTTACTTTGGTATCTTTTTAATTGAAATAGGAAGTTCTCAAAGTGTGTGATTATCTTCACTCTGGTCTTTTGCTTCAGAGGATTATTGTACTATCATTCTGTCTACCTGGCCTTTTCCCCTAACTTCTGGTCTCCCAGAAGCAATCATTCTTTATTCATTCTATTTATTATTTTAAAATAAGGGCTTTTTGAACGATATCATGTTTCAATAGAGCCAATCTCTATTTTACCCCATCCTCCTTTGTTCTTTCATGTATTTTATCTTTAATTCTTAGAAATATTTCAATAAAACATTATATGTCTTCATGTTATTAAATCATAATATTTCATGATGTCTTAGGGATTTATTTGAGTAATTAATTGATTAATATACTGTGACACTCAGACTCAATATCTTCATAAATTAAACGATTATTTTTGAGAGTGTGTGAAGAAAAATTCTCTGAGAAATGAAATGTCTTTTAAAATGATTCATTTACAAAAAGATACTATTAAGCCATAAAATACAGAGACAAGATTAAATGTAAGATTAAATTATGGCTATAAAAATTGTTTAGGAGGTCCTGGCCTTTATTTTGCCATTGATTTTGATTGTCATTTCTCAATATTGATTCAATGCATTTCTTTACTCCAATGTTAAAATATCATGGTATACATCTATCAGCTTCACCTTAAACTGATTTCAGTGCTGCTCCATTAAGCAGCATCTATATCATTTTTAAATTGCTTTGATAGACACAATTTCATGTTCCTTAACTGTGTTGGTGTATAGGCATACTAGATTTATATTGCTAGTCCTTAAGAAAGGTCAAAAATTCTCAAATACATCTCATAAAAAAGTTAATTAAATATTGTTTTTGCATTGCCATTGTCTTTATTATTCTAGCTACTATTGAATAGATTATTGAAGGATAAATAGAACACAAAACATAGCAACACACTAAAGTGTTACCTTGGTAAGTTTTGGTTAAAGAGCACTGTTATTTCATTTAGATTGCTTTTCTAGGAAACATCTTTTTTCTTCATAAGTCTGCTATTCATTTGCAAAGCAAAAGTAAAAGAAAAACAAAAAAACTCTGCAAACCTAAGTGAATGAAATTTATGCAAAGATATCTAATATATGAAAAGTTTATAAAATTTATCTAATTTTACATGTATGTTCATGTAATATGGAATAAATATAAGACTATTGTACAATGTGAGGCTATGTTAAATAAAATTACTGATGTAATAAAAACAATGCAAATTGTGATCTTAATACTTCTCTGATGAACAATAACTTACTCATTTTAATATTGCCTCATACTATTAATATGTAAAAATCAAATATATCTGTACAAGGAAATTGTGGATTTATTACTAAAATATACCATCTATTTTATGTATTTACTTGTTGCTATATATATAGCATATAGTAATACATAAAACATTGTTTGGAAGAATTATACCACATAAATATATAATACAGGTGTAAACAAATTTCAGTATGTTTCACTGACAACCCTAACCTTGTATAGTTAAATTTTGATTAATATAAGAGCATTACTTTCCTTTGGGACTCTTTTTTTTCTATAAAATAAACAAATATTTGTTTGTATATGTGGAATGGATTCTAATTGGATTTATTTACTGGTTGGTTAGCTCACTTTTGGTATGACTATGTAATTCCTTTAATGCAAAGCATTTTGCTGATGAATATATCCTCAGCAGTTCAATTTATGACTAACATATGCTTGGTACTCAATAAATATTTAATGAAGTCAAACACAATCTAAAAGCTTACTTAAATATTTCCACTTAATTGTGCATGCAACATAGAAAATTTCAATAATTCAGAGGAAGTACTTGGCATGTTGGAGAGAAAAAAGAAAATTAAAACAACAGTAAGTATTTTCAATACTCTTCTAGTTTTCCTATGATTGAAGTGCAAAATACCTAACTGAGGGACCAGACACATATCTCAAGCTGAATATCAACACAATTTTTACATCTGATACACAGTGCTAATAGTCCTTCTAAATGACAGCTTCTAGAAGACAACTTTGTGGGATCTTTTTTAGACATTGTATGTCTAAAACTCAACTATGAATAACTTTGTAATCACAAAAGATTTAAATATGTTTAAGATAAATGTAAAAATGTTTACAATATTTTATCTGATTGTTTTTGTTTATTTAGGGGTCACACCAGGAAATTTTCAGGGTTTATTCCTGGTGCGGTACTCAGTAATCTCTCCTGGCAAGATTATCTGAAATTCCATGGATCAAATCCAGGTCAGTTGTGTGCAGGGCAAACACTCTAACCACTGTACATATCTCTCCAGCCACTGATGATGATCACTGAATGATTTTTAATACACATATTCCTCCAAGTTAATATTTCCCTTAATGGTATTTTTTAATTTTATGTTTAAGAGGAAAATGCAGACAAAAATCTCCATGATCTTAAAGTTAAAGGCATCCTTTCTTTAAAAGGGGGAAATGTTTTACTAGTTTTATTATTTTAAATTCTTTCTATTAGAGAAATTATATTATTTATTATATTATAAAATAAATGTTCTCTGTAATATTAAAAGTACTTCATGGGGCGCGGAGTTAGCATGGAGGAAAGGCGTTTGCCTTTCATGCAAAAGGTCATCGGTTCGAATCTCGGTGCCCCATATGGTCCCCCGTGCCTACCAGGAGCAATTTCTGAGCATGAAGCCAGGAGTAACCCCTGAGCACTGTCGGGTGTGACCCAAAAACCAAAAAAAAAAAAAAAGTACTTCCAAGTCATATGTAATTACTTAATACATTACTTTGGACTGTTATTCCTAGATAATAAATTTCACTTTTTTCTCCTCGAAAAGATATGTCAAATATTAGCTTATATAAAAGGTTTATTCTGTGAGTAAAATTTAAGAAACCAAGAATTAATAAAATATTCAAAAAGTGGAAAGAATGAAAAAGAAAGAACGAAAGAAAGAAAGAAAAAAGAAGAAAGAAAGAAAGAAAGGAAAAAGAAGGAAGGAAGAACAAAATAAGAAAGAAAAAGAAAAGAAAGAAGAAAGAATGAAAGAAAGAAGAGGAAGGAAAGAAAGAAAAATGAAAGAGAAAGGGAAAAAGAAAAAAGAAAGAAAAGTATAGCTGTTACTATTTCCATGTTACAGAATATGTTCTAACATATTCTGATTCTGATTTGTAGCATCTTTTTTTTTTTTTTTTTTTTTTTTTTGTTTTTGGGTTCCACCCGGCAGTGCTCAGGGGTTACTCCTGGCTCCATGCTCAGAAACTGTCCCCCCATATGGGGGGGCCATATGGGGCACCGGGATTCGAACCGATGACCTTTTGCATGAAAGGCAAACGCCTTACCTCCATGCTATCTCCCGGGCCCCAGCATCTTCTAACATGGTGTATACCTGGTATTCAAAGTCATTATTGGATAACAAAGAAAAATTCAAAAACATGGATACAATATTATTAAATTAGGAAGTCATGTTATCATTTTTTCTGTGCAAAATTGCTTATCCTTATAGTCAGTCTTCTATCTATTCAGTGAATTTGAACATATTTATAGAAAAATAAATATCATTTTATAGAGAACAGTTGAATGCATTTTGGAAATCCATACACAAAATCCTTTTTAGGATTTTGGTCCGATTGTAGGGGTGTTACTGATATCAACTGAAAAAAAAACATAATTTCCCTTTCCAACTTCTAAACAGTATCCTTTCTCAAAGGAAAAATTTGGCTGTGATCATTTGCATTTGCATAAGGTAATTTCCCTAAGTTGATCAATGCAGTGGAAAATCCATACTGAACTTAGCTGCCATATGTTATCATAAGCCCTTTTTTCTTAAATGATCTCTTTAAAACAGATTCAAACAGATGGAGAGAATTCTTCTGGATGAATGTCAGCTGAAAATTTGAGCCATGACACTCACTGCGAAAACACATGGAGAAATACTAATTAACACAAATATAATAGACACAATTTAGGTATTTTCTTTAATCGTTTCCTATTGCTGAAACTGAAAAATGAATATTCCAATGACTGTAATCAAAATTATGAACACTGGCTCTTTGTAATTAGCAATTTAAGATCTAGCCATCTCAAACCATCTGCTCTGATTGTAATAATAGATGGTGCAAATAAGTTGTTTCCCTTTCTAAGAACAGTACAAAGAATGTGCTCCAGTTTGTTGAGCTATCTCTCCAGCCCAAAGTACTTAATTAAAAAATGTTGCTCTTGTTTTTTTACCCTGGTGCAAAATGTTGATATGAAAGAATGATAAGCCAATCACTCAATAAATATTGATTTGAAGCACCAACTTTCCTGGAATACTACAGAGATTTCTCCCTAAAAAGTAGCTACTAGCATGGAAAATTTGATTATTTTGGGGGGATCTCACCCGGCAGTGCTCAGGCATTACTCCTGGTTCCATGGTCAGAAATTGCTCCTGGCAAGCACGGGACGCTGGGATTCAAACCGATGACCTTCTGCATAAAAGGCAAACGCCTTACCTCCATGCCATCTCTCCAACCTCAGAAAATTTTGATTTTAATTTCTTTAGGAACTATATTAAAACATGGACTCAAAACATTATAAATTTGAAATTTTGTAAATTCACATTTTATAGTTTTCAATTTAGTTCTATAGTATTTCTATAGTATACAAATTTTATTTGTATTGATTTGTATAACATTTAACAATATTAAAATATGAATTTAAAGATATATATTTGTTTAGTATATTGGTTATTAAAAATTATCCAGAAACCCATTATCCTAAAACTAACATATGACTTGTAGTTGTATTTGGGTAGTTCTATTTAATGATGTGGGATGGGGAGTCTATCCCAGCTTGGTGTGCTGGGGACTAAATGTGGATTGGCCACATGCAAGGCAAATACTCTTCTTGCTGTCCTATCATTTGTCTGTGTTCCTGATTTATTGAGAAATATATTTATATATGTTAGAATAACTAGGATAAAATTTTGGAAGTATATATACAAGTTAATACATATTTAATAACCAATACACTAAATAAACATATATCTTTAAAAGCATATTTTAAATGAACATTTATTTCTATTTTCCATTTTCTTAGACAAAGTCTTTAAAATGCCTGTTAGAAATAGTCAGATAGGGAAAGGATGAAGATAATGGTAAATCTAGACAATAGCAAAGGAAAATAGCAAACTATTTCTATTAAAATAAATGATAAAAAAACCACAAAAAATAAATGAATAAAATGAAGATTATAATATTTTATGTCATAAAATAGACTGAAGATAAAAACATAGAAAATTTGAAGATAACAGAAACTAGGCAACACAAAGCACATTGTGAAGAAATATATATGTAACATAGAAGAATTTCAATGGCTTAAAATCATTGGAGGTTTTGGAGCAAAAAAGGGTACAAGGTTAAAGCCCAACAATCACAGTTCAATTCTCCAGCACTGCATATGTTCCTCAAGAACTGCCATAGTTACTCCTGAACAAAGAGCCAGGAATAACTTTGAGCACTGTCAGATTTTATATAATCACCAAAAAGAAAAGGCAAGAAAATTAAAACAAAAGGAAATAAAAAAATACATTTCCTACTAAATTTATATGTTGTTTAATGAAAGAATTCATTTTCTCGTAGAATTTTTGAGTTTAGACAGTATGTGAATATGTTTGGATAAGTTATTAATAAAATATCAAAATAAAGTTAGAATTGGTTAACATTCTAAAGGTTATTATTGAACTTTTGTGGATGTAATGGATTTAGCATGGATGCCAGGAATTGAACTCAAGTCCCTTGTGTGCAAGGCAAGTGCCTACCATTTGTACTATGTCTCTAGATCATACTCAATAGTTTTTGTAATTCAATTTCATCACATCAAAGTAGTAGGAAAGTTATTTAATGTAAAGTCACTTCTAATTTTAAAAATAGACATTTATATTTACATTTTTGGAAGTAAATTATATATTCAATATATCCAATCATTCAATCAGTGAAATAATTTACAACTCTCTTCTTCATGGAAGTATCATCTGATAGTTTAAATGGAAATATTTCAGTTGATGAAACTTCTCATCTTCTTTGCTAAAACTTTCTTGAAAAGAGAATTATTTTCAGCATCATAGAACTGGAAGTAATCAAAAGGTCCTAGGAGAATACTTATATTTCCTTTTAATTTATATATTGACTATTATGTTAAATTTTTATCAAATTTGTACTTACTATATCACTCTAAAAAAAGAAACCCCAATTTAAATATCTAACATTTTAAAATGTAATGAAATAATTTATAGAGTTATTGATAGAGAAGATCGCTATCCAACAAGATATAATTAGCAATTCTATCTTATGTTCAACAATAAAATGTGCCATGCAGAAGTGGTTGCATTTGAAGTTATTGGTACATTTGAATGCAAAACTACCAAACTGAAAATATGATGCTTTCATTGGCTATAAAAATTAATTAGGATGCAGAGTTTTGTTGGTAAACTGATTTGAACCTAGTTCATATCTAGTCATGGTAACAGAAACAGATGTCTTTCCTCATACTGTTTGCTGCCCCACAATATAGTTTTCTTCAACATTACAAAAACGGATGGAGGTGATTTATTTTAGAAGATAATAAAAGGAATGCTGATGTAGAGGTCTTCTGGGAAATTATAAGAGAATATTACCTACATAACTTACTTTATTCTTATGAAATCCTGATCCCAATACAATTTTAGAGTTACTGAATATATTGTCTAACATCACCATTTCCATGTTAACATTTCAGTAAATAGCAAAAATACAATTTTCAACAAAAGTATAATTTATATAAAGGTATTCCTTTGGAAAAAGAAGTTTTTCTTCAAATCCAAAGTAGAATGAAGCAATAACTGAACAAGTTATCTATTGCTTATTCATACTAAAATTACTTTATTACAAAGTTTTTAAAAAATACTTTTATGTGAAGGTATTTTCCTTAATTATTGAAGATACACATTTCATTAAAAATTATTCAACTTAAGAAAATTTTGAAGCTTTATGTTTATAATTATACACTTGTTCAATGTTCCTGGGAAGCATTTAAAGATGCAAAGATGTCATGTTAAATATGAGTCTAGACTTCTCAACTGCATGCAATCATATGCATTTTTTAATGTGTCCATTGAACAAAGTAATATGTAGTGAAAAGATTAAAGTTTGGAGAGGCATATTAGGTTATACGCTTAATAAAATTTTATTTAATCCTCAACATTTGTTTCCCCATGTAATAGATATGTCATATTAATAATTTTGTGAAGATTTTACTTGAGTAAACTGAATTAGACAAAGATTGCCAATTTTTACTTTGAATATATATATATATATACACATACATGCAGCAGTAAATACAAGCTCATCTTTATATATTGTTATCTAACAATGACTAGAATTATCTAATGTTTTCATATTGTGTTCTAAATAAGACCCTGAGTTCAGTCAAATATAGGCCAAACAACAACAAACCTGCATAATAATTATCAGTTGGACTAAAACCATGGCACAGCAGGAAGGGCTTTTGCATTGCACTCAACTGACCCACTGTTGAACCAGGTTTGATCCTCAGCAATCCACATGGTCTCCCACACCCATAAGGAGTAATTTCTGATTGCAGAGCCTGGGGTAACCCCTGAGCCCCAGATAATTACCAGTTAATAATTCTTTGAGATTATTTTTATTTGAACTTAGTTAAACTTAGTTAAAGCAACCATTATATCTTTTTCATTTTCAACACTTGTTTTTATCTGTTTTGTCATTTAAATATAACTGCACAAATAAGAAATTTACCTTTTGGCATATTTATTTTGAAAGTTAAAATAAATTCTTGAGAGTACATATACAAAAATATACTAGATTTGTAAGTAGCTTGGAGTGGTGATTTTTTTCTTCTTTTAAATGTTTTAAAACTGTCCACATACCTTTCACAACTGTAAGGAATAATTTCTACCCTTGGTAGCTCAGCATTGTGACTGACCAGTTATCTAATAATTAGCAAGTTTTAAAATTACTGATCATTAAGGAATGTTCTGTTGATGAAAGCATTAAAATATGCTACTAGAAACCATACTCACTAATGCAGTTGCCATGTATGCATTTAGCCAGCTTCATAGACTCACTCTATTCTCAAAAGAGATGAATACCAAGTGGTGGAAAATTATGGGTACACTGACCATGCAGCTAAAAACTGTCAATCTTCAGAGGAGAATGTGAGCCAAGTTCCCCACTTTCTGAAGCCAAGTCAGCTGCACAGACATCATTCTGATCAAAACTCCAAGAATGTCAGTATTTGAGCGGCATCACCATAACATTTTTAGGATTGAGTGTGGGTATCTTCCCTCTGCCATTTTCTAATTCCAGACGCCCTGGCAACCTAAAACATTCTCCACTATACCTAAAATATGAGCTACAGAAAGTAGAATTGCTGTACTATGGTAATGAATGCACAGTTGTGCAATATCTTCAAATTTTAGTAGTGTCACACCAGTAGAACTACACCAATTTAAACATCATCATATATTTGAAGCCAATGAAAGTACAGAAACAAAATACATAACAGAAAATCAGCTAGCAATGAATCACTTAGCAAACCTTTGGACAATGATTTAATGACCTCAGTGCGAGGTAAATTAATCTTCACAAATTTTCTGATTGCACGACTTAAAGTTTATTATTACTTACCTCTAAACAAGCAATATATAATATATTATTCTGTGCCTGCAAAGAAGGTTGAAATGGAATAGATGGGAACCTTTTTATTTTATATTGGTGGTGGGGTTGTTTTTGGATCAATTGTATTATGAGCAATTATATAATACACTCTTTAAATAAAGTGACTTGCATTTTTAAAAAATGCTGCTGAAGAAAGTGTATGCTCCACTCATTTTGTAAGGGAAAATGCCAATGGTGGGTATGGATTAGTCATTTTGCCAAAACTCCTTTATTAATTATGTAGATGACTTAAGAAATTGCATTTTGACCATTTGTTTATAATGCTGCTGTAGATTGTTATATTTCTTTATTTTTTATGCTTACATTATTATAACTCAAATTCAAAGTATATCTCTATGTTTGTTAATTTGGTAAAATATTAAGTGCAATTTTGGAAAATAGTCCATAAAATATTATTTCTAAGATATCACATTTAAAATAGCATTTAAAGGCCTGAGAGATAATATCAGTGATTTGCAAGATGATATATTAGTTAAATGATTGTCCAAATACTGCATTAAATAATCACAAATAGATTTTCACTTACTTCTTCATTTTTAAAACAACTTCAATTCATTTTAGCTTATCTCTGGGATTTTTAAAATCCCATAACCATTTGAAATATAATTTTGTTATTCTTCAGGAAGAATTTACATTTCATTTATATGGTAGTAATAACCATATTAAATTCTATATTTACAAATTAAGAGTGATCCTATCATTTTACATATCGAGTCTTTGCATTGAAGTTGAACAAACAAAATTAAAGAAGAAATAATATTTAAGTAGAACTATTAAACATTTGTTTATTGTAATTTCAATGACTAGTAGAATTAATTCAATTCACAGGAAGTTATTTACTCATGGAAAACTAGAATACTCACAGATTCTGTAACGTAACATCTGTTTAGTGTATTTTTAAATCATTTAATTTATTTTCCCCTTAAAAATTTATATTTTTGGAATATCTGATGAAAGGTTTACTTAGCAAGAATAGCACATATTCATCAGTTGTAAGCCTATTGATATTCATTTTTGAATATTTTATATTTAAATATTTAAAGAGGAGAAACAAAGAAACAAACTTTTAAGTTGGACAACTGTTAATATCTGAATGTAGATTTTAGAGTTTTTGTTCCCTTGGGATGATTTTTTTCCCAAACTGACAATCCACTTATTCCGACAGGACTTGATTAGATCATCACTTAACAGTCTGAAAATGGAATGCTTTGTCATTAAATAAAATTTTGTTTCTTCTGGAAACAAAGTAACAAGCTTATTTAAATGAGTTTCATAGCTATGCAAAATCCAAACCAAATAATGAGGTATGAAAATAGTATGCAACAAAATCTAGAAATGAAATGATTTTCTATTTATTTAGCAAATATGGAGGGAGTATCAAATGTGTCATTCTCTTTTTTTTATTTCTTTCTGTTTTTTTGGACCACACTGGCAGTACACTGGGCTTACTCCTGACTGCAGTCAGGAATCACTCCTGGCGAGGTTCAGGGAACATATATATCAAAATGAAACAAAACAAAGCAACAACAACAACAACAACAAAAATCCAACAAGTCAGTGCTGGTAAGGGGTTGATGACAAAGGAACCTTCAACTGATGCATGTGGGTATGGCTTCTCTGACTACACCACCATGGAAGAACTGAAAATTTTCTTAAAAATTAAAATAAAGTTTCCATAAGGTCCTGCTATTCCACTTCTTAACATGCACCCTCACAGTAAAAAATCATTAATGCAAAAATACATTTCCATTCCTATATTAATTTACACTCATGCTTGCACTTACAACAAAGGAAAGAATATACAGAAATAGTAATGAAGGAGAGCAGACAGTCTAGTGGAAGCTCAGATTCTGAAATCATATATGAAGGGAACCCCTAATGAACAGCATTGTCAATCGACTGCCTAAGTTAAATTAAAAAATGAAACATTTAAAAATGAAGGGAGATTTTATGCTTGTGAAGACACAGTCTTATTATGAGTGAATGGAGTTATGATAATATAGTTCATTGAAGAAACCAGAGAAGTGGTATAGATCGTCAAAACTTGCCTTGCAGGAGGCCTACCAGATTTCAGTCCTTGGCACTCTGTATGGTTCTCTAAGCACTCTCAGGAGTACTCACTGAGAGCAGCACCATTGATAAGCCCCAAGCACAGCTCAGTGTGGTCCAAAAGTAATCAAGCAAACATAAAATAGTTTGCTTCAGAAACTAGTATAAAAATAGCTGAGATACGTAAACAACTGACAATTTTAACTGTAGAAGAAATGATCAAGAAATTACAGTTTAGGGGCCCGGGAGATAGCATGGAGATAAGGCGTTTGCCTTTCACGCAAAAGGTCATCGGTTCGAATCCCGGTGCCCCATATGGTCCCCCTGTGCCTGCCAGGAGCAATTTCTGAGCATGGAGCCAGGAGTAACCCCTGAGCACTGCCAGGTGTGACCCAAAAACCACAAAAAAAAAAAGAAATTACAGTTTATATACAAAATTGGAACATTATTCACATAAAAGAAATGACAAAATCATGGGATTTTCAGTAGAAAATGGATGCAACTGAAGGGTACCGTGTGATTGAACTAATCAGAAGAAAGGAGATAAATATTGGTGGGGATGTGGTATGAAAGAAACTCTCATCCACTGCTGGTGGGAATGCCCCCTAGTCCAACTCCTATACTTAGAATTGATTTGTCATATGACCCACCAATTGCTCTCCTGGGTATCTATCCCCAAGTAGGAAGGACACTCATTCCAAAGTATGTGTGCACCCCACTATTTATCCAGCACTCAGTACAATAGCCAAGATTTGGAACCAATTTCAATGTCCAACAACAAAAAATTGGATCATGAAGATGTGGTATTTATACGCAATGGAATACTACATAGCAGTTAGAAATGATACAATCATAGACTTTGCAGCAACATGGATGGATCTAGAAAATGTTATGTAAAATGAAGTAAGTCAGAGATGAAAGATAAACACAAAATGATAGCTCTATACTGAAATACTTCTAGTACTTCTATTCTGAAGTACCTAGAATATGCACCTTATATACAGGTAATACTCCATGAACAAATAATAGGGTTTAACAGAGTATAAACCCCAAACACTGTAATTGTCAACATTTAATCGGGAGTAGTGTTCAAAACAAGGGGAAGAGAAACAGCACAAAGTCTTAACTACACATTATACCATAATGAAACCAGCAACAACAGAAACAACAGCGTAGAGAGAACAGGTATGTAATCAGCCTTTACCACAAAGGCCGATAATAATGTCTTAGGCATCTTATACAGGATTATAGGTAAAGAATACGATGGGAAGTCACTGACTCTAATGAAAGCATTTCACAGCAACATGTTTTAATGTCTTAATCTTACAATATTTAAAATAACCTCTCAGCTTTTCTGTCCACAGGGGTTCTTGGCTACAAAGGGTGACACCTCAGAGCTCAGTCACACTAATCGATACTATACTCTGTTTGTTTTATGAAAATCTCTTGATAAAAACACTTTAACATACCCTTTATCTCTAAACCTAGAGCCCTACATTAGGACCTGAAGCATGTAACCAGCCAGACCACTGAAGCAGGCACTGTCACCCACAGACTTATACTATAGGGTCTACTCATCAAACACGTTGAAGCAAACTAACACTCCTTTTCTCTTTTCTCCTCTCTTCTCACTTCTTTCTTTCTCCCTTCTCTCCTTCTACCTTTTCCTCCTCATTATCATCAATTCAATCCATGTCAAATAAAAATCACACTGTACTTCCTTTTTAGGAAAAAATTGATATACAAGGTACTTCGCACAATACTGCATAGGTTAACCACTTATGTAGATAGGTGTTTAGTACTTGAGATGCGAAACCTATGTATATCCAAAATTTCTCCAGTCATCACCTAGTCCTGAAACCCTCATATAGGGAGGTCCAACCCCATCACTAACAAAACCTCTAGAAATTGAGAAAACCTCCCAACTTTGACACACCGACTCAATCTCTATTAGTTGATCTATTAGTTACTTTACCTTACTAGTAGTATATTTACTTATCTTTTAGGTCTCACCTTATTTCCTGCTCTCCCCTCCTCTTCTTCTTAAGCTATACCTAAGCTAACAATTGTATGTTTATATATGGGTATGAGCACACAGAGATAGGACTCCTCCATGAAGAGTCAAACCTAAATTGTAAACAACCCATGCCTATAGTGTATATAGCCCCTCTTAGATACTAGCCCCCATCTCCCCTTCAGAAATTCAACTATTCCTTCACCCCCCCCCAATCCAAACCCATTTCCCACCTTTTTAAAAAATCTCCACTCACAGTTTTTTTGTTTGTTTTTGGGTCACACTCAGGGGTTCCTCCTGGCTCTACACTCAGAAATAACTCCTGGCAGGCTCGGGGGCCCATATGGGATGCCGGGATTTGAACCACCATTCTTCTGCATGAAAGGCAAAGGCCTTACCTCATTGCTATCTCTCCTGGCCCCCCATACTCAGTTCTTAATCCATTAGGCATCAAGACAGACCTCCTACCCCAATGAGCCATTACCCACACTCAAGCCAAGGGACACACGCTCAGACTCACACCTCATCCCCGGCAAAAAGCTACAACCAAACCCTTGCTGACTCATGTTGTGTGGCCCTCCTCATCACTCCCTAACATGGATTGTTCTTTGATACTGGACTCAGCTCCAAAAGGATCCCTACTACAAGTACTCTACCCAAGACCTCTCTGCCGCTAATCTCTCAATCTCAAGAAGACCGGGGACAGTGGGATGAAAATGCAGTCTGGATCGCACACTCCACAAGAAAATCTCAAAAGACAATGGGGGAAGCCTATACTTCTTTCATAAGTTTAAGTCCTATATAACACTACCTCTTAACCTGTTTTTCCCTAAATGTAAGGTAGTCTCCTGCATCACTTTGTTCCTTTAATTACTTTTTTTTAATTTTGGGGTAACACTTGGCAGTGCTCAGGGATTCCTCTTGTCTCTACGCTCAGAAATCGCCTCTGGCAAGCTCAGGGAACCATAAGGGATGCCAGGATTTGAACTACTGTCCTTCTGCATGCAAGGCAAATGCTTTACCTATTCATATATATATATATATATATTTAATTTTTGTCTTGTTTCTGTTTTCTTCTCAATCTACCCCCAAATACACCAGCAATATAATGTAGCACCATTTCTTCCTGCAAAGGCATACTAAAAAGGGGGGGGGGGAATCTTACTTATAAAAATAAGCTCTTATCAACTAGGGATAAGAACTCATACATTTTTATAATACAGGTGCACCTCCCAACTTGAACATATGCCATGTGGACCCAACTTAGACCCCAGGTGATTAGACACCAACCATCCAGCTTTGAACCCTGAATCCCAGACATAGAAACGACACAGTTCTCCACAACAGCTCCAATAACCAAATCCCATGCAGGACATCCTTAATACTGTTCTGGCACCAACATGTGCCAATTCTGATAAGATATCCTGACAATGAGAAAATGAGAATTACTTGATCGAAGAGCAGGTAGTCTTACACACCATCTAATGATAAGACAAAATCAGAAACCTTGTCATCCTTTGATCTGTGCAAAACCCAAGATCGCTTTCCACAGATAACTGATTGTGACAACCATGACTGGGCAGAATGTATCCTGAGACAAATAAAAAAGCCCTACTGTAGGTTTTGGCCTAAGATCTGTCCAATTCCAGGGGTCTGACTGAGACAATTGCAACTGAACGGGTCTTCTGGAAACATAACAAAAGACTCTATCCCAGACTCCATTCTAGGATCAGCGCAATGACTAAGACCACCAACTACAGAAGACGGATGAGAATTACAGTGAAGAAACAGAATTTCTAGACCAGCAAAGAAAGACTTCATCATAAACTCCATTCCTTGACCTGTGCAGATACCAAGATCCCTAGTTACATACGCCACCAAAACACAAAGGGAAGAGTAAATAAAAAGGCAAGTTGTCTGTAGTTATTCCCAAGACAGTATACTTCAAGGGTTGAGATATATTGTATCTCTTAGGCCAAGGGAATTCCCTTTTTAATGTCCCCAATATTTACTGTGCCTATTCAGAAAAAAAAGACTGCACAAAATAATATTTTTATTTATCTATCTAGTTGTTTTTATTTTATTTATTTATTGGTATTGATATTGTAATTCTTGTTTCCAATTTTTTGTTTTTTTCTTTTCTGTTTTGATTTTTCGCTCTGTTTTGTTTTTATTTCAGGACTGTGGTTATCATGTGGTGCTTGCCTTTATTGCTTTAGTGATCACTGAAATTTTTGTTCTTTTTTTATTGTTGTGGTATTTCTCCTTCTTTGTTTTCTTTCCTCTCAAACTGATGTTGAGAGCCTCTAGAAGGACTTTGCCCATTCTCGGCTATTTAATTTTTACCCCATTTCATTGCTTTTCTTTTCTTCAAACAGAACCACATCACTTGAAACATCTAGTTCCACCTCTCAAATCAATGGGGAAATAATGGAGGGTACCAAGACCAAATAGTTGTATGATCATTAAGTAGTAAGCTAGATACAGAGGGGACCACTTACACTAGCATCCCCAGGGTAAAGGTGAGGGATATGGGATACAATCTGGGAACAGGAGTGGAGGGAGGACAACTTTGGTGGTGGAAATTCCCCTGATTCAATATTAATATGTACCTAAAATTTTACTGTGAAAGATATGCAATCCACTTTCGTCAAAATAAAAACTATATAAAAATATTGAATGATCTCTCATGTGTGGGATTTAAAGATACACAATAAAAGAATTACAACTTGCCAAAAGCAATTGAACTAGAGAGCTGGTCCATAGGATCAAGCTTATTGCGTAACAGGCAATAAGCTGGGGAGGCCTTTGGGACCATGGTGGAGGGATGTGGGGACACTGGTGTCAGATGTGGTGTTTGAATACTTAATGCACAAAACCAGACTTAACAGTACTGTAAATTACAATATCGCAGCAATGAATTAAAAATAGTAATAATTATTGAGTGTTTTAGATTTGTTCTTATTTGAGAGCCATGTTTAGCTATGTTCAGAGATAACTTTGGGCTATGTGATCAGGAATCACCCTTTATAGTGCTTGGGAGACCAATCCAGGATTGAGAATTGAACCAAAGTTAGCTATGTGCAAGAAAATGCCTTAACCCTTATACTATTTTATGGCCCTAATCATTGTGTTTCTAAGAAAAAAATTAAGGCCTGCCATACTGCAATTACTTCATATTGCAGCTATCTTCATTTGATATCAGCATCATTAGTTTTAATTTGATGGCTAATTATAAAACAGATTTGAACATATTGTTTTCATATTAAGTAGTGTGTGCTTATTATAAATAGATATATATTCATATATAAATATTGTTTACATAAATTACAATTTTATTACACTCAACATACAAACAAAACTTTGATCCTTGCTTTAGATTGGCTATAGATGATTTTTCACTCCTGTGTATTAATACATGCTAAGACTAGATCAAAGCTTCATAATTATTTCTTTTATTATACAAATTGTAACTGGGTATTTTAGTATTTTTGATGATATATGTAAAGTAGTTGTGAATTGTTCCATGTTCAAAGTCAACCTATTCAACATATCTAATCCACGGATATATGGATAGAATTGAAGTTGTACTGTTTCACAACATTCATTAATCTTTTATTGTCAAATTATTATTATAAGCAATATAAATTATCAATAATTATAATTTTCATAAAATTGAATGTATAAAAGTTCCTTCTTAGATGATAAAGAATATATAAACATTTCTATTATGAAAACAAAGGAGGAGCCAGAGAGATAGCACAGCAGTAGGGTCTATGCCTTGTATCGGCCAAAACAGGAGGGACCCAATTTAATTCCCAGCATCCCATATGCTCCCCATCTTACCAGGGGCGATTTCTGAGTGCAGAGCCAGGAGTAAACCCCGAGCATTGCTGGGTGTGGCCTAATAACCAATCAATAAATAAAATTAAAAAAAATAATATAAAAGAAAACAAAGAAGAAACTGTTTTTTGAGCTATATGGAAAATGACCAAATATCAGGTAGACTATATCTTGCTATTTAATAGAATATTTGATATTTGTAGCCTATATTCTTTATTGCTATTGTATTGGTCACAACTGGCAATACTCAGGAGGTACTCCTACTTCTGCACTCAGGAATATGCACCTGGAGGAGTTTGGGAGTTTAGGGAATTCCAAGGGCCAAATCCAGGGACACCACATGCAAGGCAAGTTATTTACTCACTTTACTATTACTATGGCTCCAGCATATATTCTGTTGAAATCACTAGAGACATAACACACAAACACTTGTTCAGAAAGTTAATTTCAGCATTATATATGTAATGTTTAACATAAAAATTTAAGCTAAGCCATTATGCAAACTATCATAAATTGCTTCCCTAGAAATTTTGTCTAATTGTATAAATTAGCATTTCTCAACATTTGTTTAACCATAGTCTGTTTAGACTATGTTTTTCTTCCCCTGATCCAAATGATTAAATTTCTCTGTTGACCCAGCAGTGCCATGCCATGTCCTCCACATATATTTCTTTTACCATGGCCCCTTAGAATACCATGGGAATACACTCTAAGGTGCCCTGGTTGTGAATTTATAAGTCATATGCGCAGACATTTTCTGTTTAAATTGAATTTAAATAAAACTACAAGTGAGCTTTTTTTTTTTGGATTTTCGCACCACACCTATTTGATGCTCAGGAGTTACTCCTGACTAAGCGCTCAGAAATTGCCCCTGGCTTGGGGGGACCATATGGAACGCTTGGGGATAGAACCGCTGTCACAATCTTTCTTTGGCTAGTGCTTGCAAGGCAGACACCTTACCGCTAGTGCGACCTCGTTGGCCCCACAAGTGAGCTTCTTTTTTTTTTTTTTTTTTTTTTTTGGTTTATGGGCCACACCCAGTGACGCTCAGGGGTTACTCCTGGCTATGCGCTCAGAAGTCGCCCCTGGCCTGGGGGTCCATATGGGGCACAGGGGATCGAACCGCGGTCCGTCCAAGGCTAGCGCGGTAAGGCAGGCACCTTACCTCCAGCGCCACCGCCCGGCCCCAACAAGTGAGCTTCTTAATCTAAAAATTTTCTATATATAATGTAGACTATCTACATTCGAATTTTGTTTTATTTTAATATAAATTAAATATTTTAATTAGTTTAGCTTTGGGGGCCACAAGTTCCAGTGCTCAGGTCTTACTTCTGGTTCTGTACTCAGGGGTAACTCCTTTTGAGGTAAGGAAATTTATAGTCCCTTGTCAAACCTGGTTTGTGCAAGGCAAGATCCCTAATGTGATGCTACAGCTCTAGCTCAGCACAGTTTAATTTTAAATATAGTTTGACTACTGAGGTATAAAGAACAATTGTTCAATATATGACTAATTAGTGCCAGAGATCTGTTGTGGAAAGAAAACCAGTCAAGCATTATAAAATAAAGTATTAAAACTATTATTCATTCTCTAATAAGTACAACCTAAGACACATGATTTGTATGGACAAGTTATTGTGAAAATTGAGCATAGAGTCAATTCCATGGTGATGTATACAAAATTTTTAATTATTTTATTTACATTTTACTTTTTGTTTTAAGTGTTTTTTCTGACTTAGTGCTTAGAAATAACTCCTTGTAAACCTCAAGGGACCATACATGGTGCCATGAATTGAATCTGGGTCAGTCAAGTAAAAAGCAAGAGAGCTTACTTGTATTCCTTTCTTTTTCTAGATACCAGACTTTTAAAATAAATGCTACATATATATAACTTATGTTTTACATATATTGAGTATATAAAATTTTGAAATATTTTATGAGTTATAGGAACTCATAACTATGAAAACACTTTGATAATATGAAAAAATAAAAGTATACTGGTTCCCTTCACTGTACTAGTTTTATGATATTAGAAAATAAAATGTAAATTAGTAATGTATAAATGAAAAGCTTAGAAGATATAGAGAGATGAGAATACTTTTAGATTCCATTTATGCTTTATTTCTAGAATGGTCATTTTTCTAGGCTATTCACTAAATAAAATAATATTGATCTTCACCTTGAATATCAATTATGCAATATAAACTTTGAAATGGAAATAGTACCATAGGGCAAATAATAAATCTCTTTCAATTATTTTTATGTAATGACCTTTAATAATAATTTAACATTATAATTAAACCTGAAGTCTTTTTATTCTAAAAATAAGTCTATCCTGTTTTATCCTTTATTAATGAAGTGATTTTCCTTTTAATTTGCATGTTCAGGTATTAATTTGAATGCCATTTCTCAGTAATGTAAATCATACAACGTTTTTCCTAAATTTCATATTTTAACAAATACGGAATGTTTGCTTCTTTTTTATCAGTTACTCATAAACATCTGAACCTAACTTCCTATCTATGACAGTTTGTGCATGAGAGTTTTTATATGTCCCTAGAAACATATATATTTGTACTTAATTTCAGGAAACTAGAGAGATAGCTTAAAAGGTAGAGCACATATTTTACATGCAGAATATCTGAGTTTAATCCCAGGATCTGCCCAATCCCAAGTACACAGCTTGTAAAACTGAGCTAAGAGTCAGGAGCAGTCCCAGGGCACTGCTATGTATTGCCCTTAAAAAGCAAACAAGCTTAATATTAAATTTGAAACCCTTCTGATTTAGTTCTGTGATACCTTCTTTAACCTTTAGTTCTTTGATATCCTACCACATGAAAATAACAATGAAAATCATAAAATAAATATAATTATTTTTGAGAGCAGTAATTATATAGAAAAATTGTACAAAATAAGTATTACAGAAATGAAGCATAATTTTTCAATAGTTTACAAAGACTTATTTTTCACAGAATGGGAGAAACTATTCACCCTATACCCATTGGATAATGCTTAATATCTAAGATATACAAGTTATTGACAGAACTAAACAAGAATAAAAATCTAACTCCATCAAAAAATGGGGAGAAAAAATGTACAGACAATTCCTCAAAGAAGAAATACAAATGGCCAAATGGCACGTGATAAAATGTTCCACATCAATAATCATCAGGGAGATGCAAATCAAAGCACAATGAAGTAAAATTTTATGGTACAGAACCTGCTACACATCACAAAGAACAAGAAAAATCAGTGCTGGTAGGGATGTGGGTAAAAAAAAAGAACTCTCATTCACTGATAATGGAAATGCCATCTTGTCCAACCTTTATGGAAAAAATATGGAGGTTCCTCGGAAAACTAAAAACTGAGCCCCCATCTGATCCAACTACAGGACTCCTAGGAATATACCCTAGAAACAAACAAACAAACAAAAAAAGACAATTCAAAAATCCCTTCCTCACACATATATTTATTGCAGTGCTATTTACAATATCCAGAATATGGAAACAACCCAGAAGCCTGCCAACAGATGAGTGGCTAAAGAAACTTTGGTATATATACACAATGGAATACTATGCAACTGTCAGAAAAATGAAGTCATGAAATATTCCTATACATGAATTTACATGTAAACTATTATGCTGAGTGAAATAGGTCAGAGTTAGAGATATAGTTATAGAATAGTCTCATTCATTTATAATTTTTAAGAAAATTAAAATACATTATCATAATACTGTACAGAGACAATAGTGAGGTGGGAATTTTGTGTGGTGAGAATATTGCACTGCTGAGGGAATTTTTTTAAATTAATAAAACCCAATACAAGCATGTTTGTAATCATGGTGTCTAAATAAAGATGTTAAAATAATAAAGAAGGTAGGTTTCATTTATAAAATAATAAGACTTATTTTCACATTTCAGAAGATCTTATGGATGTAAGGATATCAATCTCACAATCTCACAATCAAGATGTTTTTCCTTATGATCAAAGAACCCTAATTTGATTCCCAGAACTGAATAGTTCTACTTCCCTACATAATGCTTGCACGTAGTCTTTGAAAACCACTGGGTCTCTCTCCTGCCAAAAAGGAATAATGGTCTTAGTAAGTAATTTAGTAAGTAATCTTAGTTTTGAGAACTAGATGCAATGCATTTAGAATTATATGGGGGCTGGAGGGATAACAGCATGGGGCCAATCTTGGACAAACCACGATTCAATTCCTGGCATCCCATGTGTTCCCCTGAGCCTGCCAGGAGCGATTTCTGAGCACTTAGTCAGGAGTAACACCTGAGCGCCACTGGGTATGCCCCCCAAAAATCATTATATGTATTCTAGATGCATTACATTTAGAAAGATCCATTATAATATATAATTCTATTATGCAAATAGTGCATATCAGAACATACATTGAAAAATAGTTCATGGGAAAATTATATCCAAAAGATTTAAATTCCAATTAGATCCTAAATAAAGACACAATTAATTACTTTATGTTTCAGTAGGATTTTATTTTAATTGTGAATTTGGTAAATATTCAGTAATAGTTCAAGGAAAGAAGATTGGTCACAAAGGGGACTATATTCAGTATTCAGGTTCAAATGCTACGAAAAACAACAAAAAGCAGCAGCATAAACAATCAAAAAGGTGACTCAAGAAAAGCACACACAGCACATGTTAATGTTAAGATATTGTGCACAATAACAATGTTTTGTAATATAAAACAACCAGTGTTAAAAAAAGAAAAAAACTGATTTGAGGGGGTCAAAGCAGATAGGGTATTTTGATGGGTTCAATCCCTGGCATCCCATATGGTCATCCGAGCCTGCTGGGAGTAACCTGAAAGTCCTGCTGAGTATGGTCCTCCAAAACCAAAAAAAATAGCACTTCAATAAACTGATCTTAGTTAAGACCAGATTGTAAAATAATAGGTGAAAAATTATATTAGGAAATTTTCATTTTTATGAAGCAAGTTTTAAAAAATGTTTCTAGGTTGATTATGAGAATATAATCTTTTGGATAGAGCTAAAAAGAGAATTGCTAAAGGTTTGTAGTCATCCTCACAATAGAAAAGATGAATACAAACCACCTCAAACTCTGCCTCAAGTAAGGTATATGTCTTGCTTAAATTTATTTATTTATTTAGTTAGTTAGTTTTGGGGCCACATCTGGTGATGTTCTGGGGTTAATCCTGGCTCTGCACTCAGAAATAACTCCTAGTTTAGGGGATCATATTGGAAGCCGGGGAATTAAACCGTTGTCAGTCCTATGTTAGCCGCGTGCAAGGCATACTCCCTACCACTGTGCCATAGTTCTGGCCCCAGATTTATTAAAATATTTTTTGAATTTATTAAATAAAGGTCACAAAGGTGAAAAATATGGAATTATCTCAGTTATCTCAGATTATATGATAATTAATGAAATCCAACTAGAAAATGAAGGGGGTGCAGCCAGGATGTTATTCTGAGGTTGGAGTAAAAATAAAACCAATTATGTTTTACCTGTAAGATGTCAAAAGAAATTATCTCTTACGTTTTAAACTTTTAAATTTTAAGTTTAATATGACAATAGAGGTAAAGTTGTTATAACTTAATCCTAGCAGAACACAAAAAATGAATAAAATAGCACCATAATAATATCTACCTATTGTATTCAATATGTGGTTTTATAGGCATTAAAATTAATTTATTCTAGGCACAGAGAATATACAAAAAATCTTAACCATTTCATTTTCTTCTATTTCTATTTATTATAAATAAGATGATGTATTGCTTGGAGCATGTGAGAATATTAAATATTTGATGGATTATACCAAGCTTACCCTCACTGAATTCAATCATTTCTTTTGACTACTGTAGAAATGACTTGACAGACTCATTTTTGAAAAAGAAACTGAAACAACTTGTGATTGGAGCTTAGTTTTTAAGGGAAAAATGTACTATTTCTGGGTCAATATGCAGAGCTTTATTTTCCACTTAAAGCTTTTGCTGGTTAATGCTTCAGTGGAATGTGAGTAGATTTAACTTTGTGTCTATATTAATAGACCCAAGTGTAGAATTCACCAATAATTGAATATATCTGTGAGGAGTAGTTTAGATTGGACTAAGTTGAATGTCTCAATGTATATGTCTTATTGAAATGATTTATCCTTCAAAGAATTTTTCCTCTTTTTTCTTCCATATAGACTCTGCCCAAAAGTGTAGGGTTCAGAAGCCATTCCTAGCAAATCAATGCAGTGTAGCTAGAAATAGAAAATGTAGCTGTTTCATTTACCACCTGGGTGAGAGAGAGTGGTTTTCTTGGATTACTTGAGCAACACACTGCTGAGCTCAGAGTCATGATGGGCTTTTGGCTTCATCTCAATATGTCTGTAAGAGGATGTACTTTATATCAACAAGCTCTCTCTTCTCCCGCAATTCTGAATAGTCAACTTTAAAATGTAATTTATTCAGATAATGTGGAAGAATATTTGATCTAGTTATTTATTTTTTATAGAAATTACCAGGGTTATACCAGTTAGTACTTGGGAATCATAAACTACTGGGGATTAAACTCAGGGATTTCCCATCATAAGCAATTGTTCTGCATTAAAGCATTTTTCTGGCTAAAATAACTATATTTTAGATGATACAAATTCATAAGTGGTTTAGATATTCATTATCCAATGCTTCAGTAAAACAACTTATGGCTAAATTTCCTTAAGAAAATATATATGCCTATAGAAATAAATAATAAATATATAATGTAATATCTTCATATAACTACTTGTTATATGAATATATTGCACATTCTCAGTAATAGATAAACATCCTATTCCTCTCTATCAGTGAAATGCACATACAAATAGTTTTACATGAAAGTAGGGATGACATTTGGCAACAACAAAAGAACAAAAAAGAACAAGGTAAACATTAGACTAGTGGAGTAAGTAAACTATTTGAGACTACACACGTACCATGTTTTACTTTAAATAAAGTTGCACTAGAAATGAGTTACTGTCAAGCAAGTGATTTTTCCCCTTGGATTATAATAAAGGATGAAATATCAAGACAAATGAATAATGTGATGTTCTTTAGTTACACATTTGTATTTAATTGGAAGAACTCATGAAACAGAATATTTGCAAAAATGAACTAATCTATATATAAATTTTATACTAAAATATAATAGTAAATCTAAGAATAATTTGTGTATATATATAAATTATCTATTATATTCCTTCTTCCCAAAAATAAACATTTAAATGGGTAAGTTTCCTTCCCATGTTATCAGGAAGTGGATTAATCTTTGAGGGATTTAGATCAAAGCTTCTTCAATTTTCCCCATGCATATCCTTTGTCCACACCAGGAACATTAGGGACAAAGGCTGTGAAAATGCACAGAAGAGAGGCCAAGTGCAAAGAGAGGCCTGAGCAGAGAACAGTCTGGCTGAAGAGATTGTTATTCTGCAGACTATTTTCCTTGCAACAGTGTAGGGTCTTGAGCATTCCTTAATGAGATAGTCATGTTGTGTGAGGTCTGGGTCACAATAAGCATATACCATTCAGTTAAAATGTGCTTCCTCTTGGTAGCTTGTGACTTCAGACTATTTTTGCTATACTTGTACATGGCTACAAAGAGCCCAGTGTCTAGTGTTCATTTCCATTCCTACATTTCTATCTTCCCCCCATGAGCAATTTAGAATATATAATCATGTATAGAATGATATAATCATGTAGCAGATGATAAAGAAAAATCTAGAATTATGCTATGCTTTTATGTGCCCATATTTGTTTTTTTTAATTTTTTTTCCTTTATTTAAAGATATTGATTACATATATGGTTGTGATTAGGTTTCAGTCATGTAAGGAACACTCCCTTCACCAGTGCATCATTCCCACCACCAATGTCCCAAATCTCCCTCCCTCCCAACCCACCCCCACCTGTACTCCAGACAGGCTTTCCAGTTCCCTCATTCATTCACATGATTAGGGTAATTCTCTGTGTAGTTATTTCTATAACTGCACTCACCACTCTTTGTGGTGTGCTTCATGAAGTGAGCTGGAAGTTCCAGCCCTCCTCCCATTGTCTCTGAGGATTGGTGCAAAAATAACTTTTATTTTTCTCAAAACCCATAGATGAGTGAGACTATTCTGTGTGTGTGTGTCTCTCTCTCCCTCTGACTTATTTCACTCAGCATGGTAGATTCCATGTACATCCATGTATAGAAAAATTTTATGACTTCACCTCTCCTGATGGCTGCATAATATTCCATTGTGTATATGTACCACAGTTTCTTTAGCCATTCGTCTGTTGAAGGGCATCTTGGTTGTTTCCAGAACCTAGCTATTGTGAATAGTGCTGCAATAAATATAGATGTGAGGAAGGGGTTTTTGTATTGAATTCTTGTGTTCTTAGGGTATATCCCTAGGAGTGGAATAGCTGGGTCGAATGGGAGCTCAATTTCCAGATTTTGGAGGAATCTCCAAAACGCTTTCCATAGATGTTTGACTAGACAGCATTCCCACCAGCAGTGGATAAGAGTTCCTTTTTCTCCACATTTTCGCCAGCACTGAGTGTTCTCATTCTTTGTAATGTGCGCCAATCTCTGTGGTGTGAGGTGGTATCTCATCCTTTTTTTGATTTGCATCTCCCTGATGATTAGTGAGGAGGAGCATTTTTTCATGTGCTTTTTGGCCATTGTATTTCTTTTTCATCAGTGTCTGTTCATTTCTTCTCCCCATTTATTGATGGGATTAGATATTTTTCTTGTAAAGTTCTGTCAGTGCCCTGTATATTTTGGATATTAGCCCCTTATCTGATGGGTGTTGGGTGAATAGTCTCTCCCACTCGGTGGGTGACTCTTGTATCCAGGGCACTATTTCCTTTGAGGTGAAGAAACTTCGTAGTTTGATGTATTCCCATTTGTTGACCTCTGCTTCCACTTGTTTGGAAAGTGTAGTTTCCTCCTTGAAGATGCCTTTCGTCTCAATGTCATGGAATGTTTTATTGACGTGTTGTTCTATATCCCTCATGGTATCAGGTCTGATATCAAGGTCTTTAATCCATTTGAATTTTACCTTTGTAAGTGATGTTAACTGGAAGTCTATGTTCGCTTTTTTACAAGTGGTTAACCAGTTCTGCCAGCACCACTTGTTGAAGAGGTTTTCCCTGCTCCACTTAGGATTTCTTGCTCCTTTGTCAAAAATTAGGTACTTATATGTCTGAGGATCAATGTCTGAGAATTCAAGTCTATTCCACTGATCTGAGGGTCTGTCTTTATCCCAATACCATGCTGTTTTGATAACTATTGATTTGTAGTAGAGTTTAAAGTTGGGGAAAGTAATGCCCCCCATTTTCCTTTTCCCTAGGAGTGCTTTAGGTATTCTAGGGTGTTTATTTTTCCAGATGAACTTCATAACTGTTTGATCCACTTCTTTGAAGAATGTCATGGGTATCTTTATAGGGATCGCATTAAATCTGAATAATGCTTTGGGGAGTATTGCCATTTTAATGATGTTAATCCTGCCAATTTATGAGCAGGGTATGTGTTTCCATTTCCGTGTGTCCTCTCTTATTTCTTGGAGCAGGGCTTTATAGTTTTCTTTGTATAGGTCTTTCATGTCTTTGGTCAAGTTGACTCCAAGATATTGATTTTGTGTGGTGCTATTGTGAATGGAATTGCCTTCTTGACTTCCTCTCTTCCCTATCATTATTGGTGTATAAAAGGCCATTGATTTCTGTGTGTTAATTTTGTAGCCTGCCACCTTGCTATATGAGTCTATGGTTTCTAGAAGCTTTTTGGTAGAGTATTTAGGGTTTTCTAGGTAGAGTATCATGTCATCTGCAAACAATGACAGCTTGACTTCTTCCTTTCCTATCTGGATTCCCTTGATATCCTTTTCTTGCCTGATTGCTATAGTGAGAACTTCCAGTACTATGTTGAAGAGAAGTGGTGAGAGCGGACAGCCTTGTTTTGTACCAGAATTTAGAGGAAAGGCTTTTAGTTTTTCTCCATTTAGGATAATATTTGCCATTGACTTGTGGTAGATGGCTTCAACTAGATTGAGAAAGGTTTCTTCCATTACCATCTTGCTGAGAGTTTTGATTAAGAAACAGTGTTGGACCTTATCAAATGCTTTTTCTGCGTCTATTGATATGATCATGTGATTTTTATTTTTCTTGTTGTTGATGTTGCATATTATGTTGATAGATTTATGGATGTTAAACCATATTTGCATTCCTGGAATGAAACCTACTTAATCATAGCACAGTGGCGTTTGCCTTGCAAGCAGCCGATCCAAGACCAAAGGTGGTTGGCTCGAATCCCGGTGTCCCATATGGTCCCCCATGCCTGCCAGGAGCTATTTCTGAGCAGACAGCCAGGAGTAACCCCTGAGCACCACTGGGTGTGGCACAAAAACCAAAAAAAAAAAAAAAAAGAAACCTACTTGATCATAGTGTATGATCTTCTTGATGTTGCATTGGATCCTATTTGCCAGGATTTTGTTGAAGATCTTTGCATCAGCATTCATCAGCGATATTGGTCTGTAATTTTCTTTTTTGGCAGCATCTCTGTCCAATTTTGGTATCAAGGTTATGTTGACTTCATAAAACCTGTTTGGGAATGTTGTCGTTTCTTCAATTTCATGGAAGTGCCTGGCTAGGATTGGTAATAACTCCTCTTGAAAGATTTGAAAAAATTCATTAGGAAATCCATCTGGGCCTGGGCTTTTCTTTTCGGGCAGATGTTCACACTTTCAATTTCCTCAGTGGTGACGGGGGTGTTTAGATATTCTTCCTCTTCCTTATTTAAATGCGGAAGGTTATGTTTCCAAGAATTTTTCCATTTCTTCTAGGTTCTCATGTTTAGTAGCATAAAGTTTCTCAAAGTAGTTTCTTATTACCCTTTGTATCTCTGCAGTATCTGTTGTGATCTCCCCTTTTTCATTCCTAATACGGGTTATCAGATTTCTCTCTCTCTTTCTTTGTGAGTTTTGCCAGTGGCCTATCAATCTTGATTATTTTTTTCAAAGAACCAACTTCTGCTTTTGTTGATCTTTTGGATTGTTTTTCGGGTTTCCACTTCATTTAGTTCTGCTTTCAGCTTTGTTATTTCCTTCTGTCTATCTATTTTTGGTTCCTTTTGTTGCTCATTTTCTAATTTTTAGAGCTGTGTCATTAAGTTATCCAGGTATGCCCCTTCTTCCTTCCTGATGTGTGCTTGTAGAGCTACAAATTTTCCTCTCCAGATTGCTTTTGCTGTGCCCCATAGATTCCAGGGGGTTGTGTCTTTATTATCATTTGTTTCAGGAAAATGTTGATTTCCTTTTTGATTTCATCTTATACCAACTGGTTGTTTAGTAGCAGGGTGTTTAATTTCCAGTTGTTTTTCTTCTGTGTGTCTTTGTAGTTCACATCTAATTTCAGAGCCTTGTGGTCGGCAAAGGTAGCTTGCAAGATTTCTATCCTCTTGACTTTATGGAGGTATGTTTTATGTGTCAACATATAGTCCATCCTGGAGAGTGATCCATGTACATTGGAGAAGAATGTGTATATAGTTTTTTTGGGAGGGAGTGTCCTATATACATCTACTAATCCTCTTTCTTCCATTTCTCTTCAGGACTAGTATGTTTTTGTTAGGTTTCAGTCTGGTTGACCTATCAAGTGTTGATAGGGCCGAGTTGAGGTCTCCCATAATTATTGTGTTATCATTGATTTCTTCTTTCAGATTTGTCAGTAACTGTATTAGATAATTTGCTGGTCTCTCATTGGGTGCATATATGTTTAATAGTCTGGTTTCTTCCTGTTTCACATATCCCTTGATTAGAACATAGTGTCCATCTCTGTCCCTTACCACTTTTCTGAGTATAAAGTTGGCGTCATCAGATATTAATATGGCCACCCCAGCTTTTTTGCGGGTATTGTTTGCTTGGATGATTTTCCTCCAGCCTTTGATTTTGAATCTATGTTTGTTCTGACTATTCAGATGTGGTATTTTTTGTTGTTGTTTTGTTTTGTGGTTTTTGGGTCACACCCGGCAGTGCTCAGGGGTTACTCCTGGCTCAATGCTCGGAAATTGCTCCTGGCAGGCACGGGGGACCATATGGGACACTGGGATTCGAACCGATGACCTTCTGCATGAAAGGCAAATGCCTTACCTCCATGCTATCTCCCGGGCCCCTCAGATGTATTTCTTGTAGACAGCAGAAGGTTGGATTCATCCTTTTGACCCACTTTGCCACTCTGTGTCTTTTAATTGATATAATTTAGTCCATTAACATTGAAGGAGATGATTGTCATAGGATTTAGTGTCATCTTTGTAGATAAGTATCCTGTGTCTGTTGGTCTCTCTTGTCTTAGAGTAGACCTGTCAGTTTTTCCTTTAAGGCTGGGTTATCATCTGTGAAGTTTTTAAGCTATTGTTTATCTATGAAACTATGTATTTTTCCTTCAAACCTGAACGTTAGTCAGGCTGGGTGCAGTATTCTCGATGAGGCATTCATTTCATTCAGTCTTGTCACAATATTCCACCACTGTTTTCTGGCCTTGAGAGTTTCTCGTGACATGTCTGCTGTAAGCCTTAGAGATGCTCCTTTGAAAGTAATTTCCCCTTTTGATCTTGCTGTATACAGTATTCTATCTCTGTCTGTGGGAGTTGCCACTGTAATGATGATGTGTCTGGGGGTGTTTTCCTTTGGGTCTCTTTTGGCTGGTACTCTTCGGGCATGCAGGATTTGATTGCATGTAGTCATTAACTCTGGTAGTATGTCTTTGATGATGTCTTTGACAGTTGATTCTTCCTGGTGATCTCCTTCTTGGGTCTCTGGGACTCCAATGATTCTTATGTTGTTTCTATTAAGTTTATCAAAGACTTCTATTTTCATCTGTTCACATTCCTTGAGTACTTTTTCCATTGCCTGATCATTTGTCCTAAGGTTCTTTTCCCATTTTTCTGCTGTGTTGAATTTTTCTGCATCTCATCTTCCAGTACTCCGATTCTCTCCTCTGATGCTGTTACCCTGCTGTCGAGGGCATCCACAGAGGTTTTCAGTTGAGCTACCGTGTTTTTCAGGTCTGCTATTTCAGTTTGGAGCTTTCTGAGTTCTGTCTTTGTTTTCTGCTCAGATCAATCTATGCCTTCTTGGAGTTTTACAAACATATTCCATATTTCTATTTTAAATTCCTTGTCCGAGAGTTTAAGCAGAGGATTGTGATTTTTAAGGTCATTCAAGCTATCATCTTCATTCTCGGTGCATGGTGTTTGCCTACGAGCTTTCCGTATTGTCACGGTAGTAGTGTGGTTTTTCCTGCATGTTGTGATGGGGTTTATTGGTTAGAAAGAGTGCGCAGCCGTGAAGTGAAGCCACTCTTACGGGACTCCAAGAATTGAGCAAAGACAGAAGCACAGGAAGAAAGTCCCCTCAGTCCAAAGTTTTCTCAGCAGAGCACAGCTGGGCAAAGTCTCCAGCAGGAAGAGCAACCAGCTCTCCAATTGGGAAGCCCCACAGCCGACAGTTCTTACTCACTCATTGGCTCACTGGTAGCTTCAGAATGCAATGTTTGATGGATTCACTTCCCAGGGGTCTGTTCTCTTATGGGACTCCAAGAATTGAGCAAAGACAGAATCACAGGAAGGAAGTCCCCTCTGTGCCCATCTTTGGCAAGAGACAATTAAGCTTCATTTTGGCTGTTGTGCATTTAGAAATCTTATCATCGCTATGCCAATACTGTTTTATGTCTCCATAGAGAGTGTGATCCAGGATTCTAGAAGCTAGGATCTAGAAAACCAAGTTAAAAATAATTTATGCTAAATTTGGATGGGGAAGAGAGTATAAGGATTGATAGAATAGAAAAGCAAAAGTTTATAACATTTTTTACACTTTTAATTTTTATGAGTTGAAATATCACTAATCACAAATGAAATTATTTTTAACTATGTGCGGATATAGTTATTTTATGCACCTCTTACTCAATTAATGTCAAAGATAAATTTGTAATTAGGAAAACCAATCAGATTGATAATTTAACATGAATTAAATTGATTTTTCTTATTTTTGCAATAAATGTATTCATTATTAGAACACTGAACTGTATTTTTTGAATTATCTAGTAGAAAACACTAAAATAATATTTCAAAATAAGAAAACTACCTAAATATGGAAACATTTTTATTTCCACATGATGTCACTACAAAGGAAAGTCTCAATAATCCAATTGTAATAATAAGTCTTACATTTACAATGATTTCCAAACTAGTTGACTTTTTATATTCCTTGCCTTGGCCTTCTTTGTTATTCAGAAATTCATCTGTCTTCCTTAATTCCACTCAGAAGTTAAAATAGTCCTGTTTAATGAAAATGGCTGACAGGCATACTGCAAAAATTATTAAAGAACTATCTCAAGGATTCTAGGAATATTTATACAATTGAATGTATGAATATTTTCACAAAATTGTCAATAAGCTTTCAAATCTTTAGATATTTAGGTATCTATGAAAATTATTTTTTCTGATAGTTTTTACAATGGTTTTCCTATCCACATTATTTATTCACTGCCTGTAGACAAACCCAATAGTATCTGGAGGTACACTAAGTGCTCTTTTCTCTAGTCATTTCACTATGAGAGAGAGAGAGAGAGAGAGAGAGAGAGAGAGAGAGAGAGAGAGAGAGATTGCTGTGGGACAAGAAAGAAAACAGAACAATGAGAAGCTTCTGATTCAAAGTTCACTCAGAATGAGAGAGAGAAACTATTCATCCAATACCCATCTGATAAAGGGCTAATCTCTAATATAACAAATTCTTACAGAATTTTAAAAAAATCATCTAAAACCATCTGAAAATGGAGAGAAGAAATCAACAAAGATTTCCTCAAAGAAGAAATATGGATGACCAAAAGGCATATTAAAAATATGCTCCACATAATTAATAACTAGGGAGATACAAATCCGAACAACAATTATCTCATGCCACAGCAATTCTCAGCACACATCAAAAGAACGAAAATAAGCAATGCTGGTGTGGATAAGGTGAGAAAGGGACTCTCATTTGCTTCTGTTGGGAATTCCATCTAGTTCAATATTTCTGGAAAACAATATGGATAGCCCCCCAAAAGCCGAAGTTTAACTTCATATATAGTATGAAGTATAGTATATAGTCGTTATTATATAACAATGAAAGGTTATAACATACACTACACCCAAGATAATTATATTTATAAAACCAACAATGGGATTGAAAGGTAGTTTTCAACATCTAAGTTTCACAAATACTTATTTGTAATCTTTGGATTTTTATGAAGGCCTCTCAAAAAGACAAACATGTTTATTTAATTTTAAAGTGGAAACCTTAAGTGATTGTTACAATAGAATTTCTTAATGAAATTTCATGAGAGAAATAGCAATTGCATTATTTCTTAGATAAAAAATATCTGAAAATTATTGGTGCAAATATATTTCATAAGTTACATTTATTTTCTTATTTTAATGAAAATTTAAATAAACTATTAATATTACTGAAATAAACAATTCATGCAAATATAAATAGTATATTATGTCATCAGTTTCACAATAATAATATGTTGAAACTAAATATTGTATTTAATTTAAAAACATCCTTAATTCCTTTTTAATAAAATGTAAATTAAAGATAATCATTATGTTGAATAGCTCCGTATGATTTAATGTCTAAACAAAATTCAAAATTCTTGCATCATGTTTCTGACTTAACTACAGAGAAATATCAATAAGCTATCTTGAAGAACCAATTGACATTTAATTAACTAACACTAACTGTTTATATGCAAATTAAATACTTATCTGGGTAACCTAATTGGAAGTGTTTCTCTAGTGCTTTTATTGATTTGACTAACAACTTTAATTGAGTACTGCATCAGTTTTTCGCTGTCTAAAGTAACAATTTTAAGCTTTACTATAACTATGTGACACAGTGGTGCATAAAGCATCATTTTCTGCACAGGTTATTCTTCATCCAAATTTACAGATTTGCATGTTGCACTAGGCCTACTCATACATTTAAATCCATTCAATAAAACTGAATATGTCTAGAAAATGGGCAACTTCTGAACTAAATACAGATGAAAAGAGTAATACTAAGATGATCAATCATATTAAAATAAGGAGAACAAAACTGAGATCCTTGATAATGAATTCCTTTCTAGGGAAATCAAGGCTTATTAAAATCAGCTTATTTTTTTCCTCCAATAGTCAGAAGAAAGGAAGACCACATTTTGTTTGTTTGTTTGTTTGTTTGTTTTTGGGCCACACCCAGTGACACTCAGAGGTTATTCCTGGCTTGGGGAACCATATGGCATGCCAGAGGATCAAACTGTGGTCCGTCCTAGGTCAGTGCGTGCAAGAAAAAGACCCTACTGCTTGTGCCACCACTCTGCCCCCATGACCACATATTTTTAGCTTTAGATTTTTGCTGAAAATCCAAGTAACCACCGAAGAACACTGCAATACATGAGGGAACTGTTTGAGTATCAACAATTTTTTTTCAAAATTAATATTTTGAAAACATTGAGAAATGTAAAGATCCTGTGTTCTAAATGCAAACAAACAAACAAACAAAAAATCCGGAAGTTAAAACAGTTTTAATGAGATACTATTAGGTGATGCTTAAGCCAAATGCAAATTTCTATAATAATTCCTATATATATTTTATATTATTTTCCAACCCCAAATTTAAATCAGTTACATGCATAGCTTGTAGTTGTGATAAAGAACAATTGAGATTATGTTCATACCATATGAATGTATTCCTGTACTTTATGAAGTAGAATTCACAATCAAAAGAAGGAAATGGTATCATTATAAATTATGATTACTTAAATTATTAAGGAAGGATGACATTAGCACATAAACTAAGATTTGTAAAGGAGGATTTACCAGTATCTATGAGTAAGAGATTGGAATTCATTTTGTCAGTAAACATAAGAAAGTAAATTTGTCTGATACATGTGGGCCAATAAGTAAGCTTAGAAGTTTCAAGAGATTGAAAACACTTGACAAGACTGTAAAGCAGAAAGATGGCTTATGACTGAAAAATAAGGTAGTCCTACAATGTGAAAAACAACCCCAAAAGGATATAATCTACTCACAGTGGTTTTGTTATTTGCAGAGTTTTTCATTTTTTTCTCCTTTAAAACTGGCATTAAAGGTATACATTACAGTGAAACTCATTTACCATTGTCTTACTATCTGAAGCATATTAACAATTGCCATTTTTCTAAATTACTGGAATTGGGTCAAATTGATTTCTTTACTAAATTATCTATACTAGCTGAGTATAGCAAATGTTTTATGTTTTGGTAAAGCAATAGTCTATTTCCCATTAGAGAGCTAATAAAACTTCTTTTATATTTCAGTCGTGTCCTACCTTAGCATCTTCCAGTTTTGCAGAAAGTTATGCTGGTAAAATCAAAAGATAAGATGAAATATAACTCTGTTTCATTTCTATATAGGATAGTGTAGCTAACTGACACAAATTGGGCATGAAATGAATGTATTACTGCAAAAGCATGGAAACAAAATCCATTATAAATGAGAAATTAATCGTGGCAAATACAAATCTTTTTCAAAGTGTGGGATTTTCTTTGCAACTGTTTTGCTTGATACCTTTTAAAGCTTGGTTGAAAGGCAATTACTTTCCTTCTTTTATTTTTATTATTATTTGAGCTTTATATTAATGTTTACTTAATCTAGTCTATATATGTTTAAAGAACTAATTGGTTTTAAAAAGATTATTGAATTGGTGGACACCTGTGCTCGCTTCGGCAGCACATATACTGAATTGGTGGTCACCCACTGTATGTCTCTTGCTTTCTTTTTAAGACCTCTAGTGGAATATGACCTGTTGTGTAAAATAACATCAAATATAGCATAAATCATGTATAATTAAGGTTCATTCTTTTATCATTAAAGATACTGGATTCAGGCATTATGATTATTGAAAAGCAACCATCTGCTTGAACCTTTGTTTTTAAAATCCCTTGTGTAATACATATGTTGCTAGTGTACAAAAATAGAATGTCAATGCATTCATTGGATGATAATTTTATTTTTACATATTAGTAAGCTTTAAAACCCCACAAATGCTTCCATGAATAAATTACGAAGTGTATTATCTTTCTTAACCATAGAAGTGTTTTATATTTCTGCTCAATTATCATTGATAAAACTTTTAGATTAGCATATTCAAATAAGTTGGAAAGAAAAATTCTTATTCAAATTCTATCCCTATACTTTGTCTTAATGCTATTCACTAAAATAAGCTACTAAATGAAAATTACAGGGATGGGATCAACCACAGTATGCAACCAGAATACAAAATTAATAACAAGTAAATAAGTATCTAACACATTAAAATATTATATAAACATTAACTTTTATAATAGCTGATGAAAAGGAATATAAAGGTATGATATAATTGAGTTTTGTACACATAGGTAGGAGAGGATTTAGAATATGCAGGTTATATTTAGTTAATAATCTCTGTAGGTTTTATAGGCATTAGAAAGATAAAAGTTTGGATCTTTGTCCTGACTTGTATTCTTATGTACAATAACTAGAGAAAACTGATAAAAAGCTTTTCCAAAGAAAACTGTGAGTTAAAGGTAAACTAAAAGAAGTTTAGGGTGGCAGAGACAAGTGAAAACTACATTCACAATTTTTCTCCTGGTCTCTCTGGATGAACCTAGCATCCAAAAATTATATGAGATGTATTGGTTTCTATGAGACTTGCAAATTATATTAACTATCTTATTTCATCATTTAAAACAAATTATCTTTCCAGATAAATACCTCAAACAGTACTGTCAGTCAGTTTTCTTGTTTCTGTCAGTTTGATTCTCAAATGTAAAATAACTCCTGAATGGGGCCCGGGGGATAGCATGGAGGTAAGGCGTTTGCCTTTCATGCAAAAAGGTCATCGGTTCGAATCCCGGTGCCCCACATTGTCCCCCGAGCCTGCCAGGAGCAATTTCTGAGCATGAAGCCAGGAGTAACCCCTGAGCACTGCCAGGTGTGACCCCCCAAAAAACAAAACAAAAAAAAAACCAAAAAAACAAACAAACAAACAAAAAATAACTCCTAAAGGGTGATATAAACTAAAATATAATTAAGGTAACTTAAATAACACTTACAAGTCATGCAAAAAAAAAAAACCCACAAAAATATAGCCATTAAAATTGGCTTAAAATCTGAATATTAACCAGCATGTAAGCGAAATTTGGTATAGCTGTTTAAATATTATAAAGACATATCACAATAGGTCAATAGAGGATTTGAAAGAAAGAAATGGCATGGTAAAATAGTAACCAGACATAAAAATAAAATAACTCAAAACAGATATTCTAAAAAAGTAGAAAATCAGAAATCAGAATGAGCAAAAATACTGGGAAAGTATGCAGTTAAATTCAAAGATTTATCTAATGACTTGTTTTCTTTACTTCAGTTAATATATGTCTGCTGAAAAAACATTATAATTCCCCTATAAATATACAATTCCCTATAAATATATAGTAAATATTTCACCTAGAACACTCTTGTGATTATTTATAAGACATATATGAAAAATTATCTAAGTTTTTAAATCTTTCCCCACATAAAGAGTTTTCAGTTTGATTTGAAAAGTAAAACATTATTTTTTAAAGAATACATACTTATTGGGCCTTAAATACCCCTTATTAGCCATAGGGATAAAAATTCATGAGTGTTTACCAAAAAAATTCAACACTGTAATTTCAAATATCATAGTATATTTTCAAGTTCAAAATCCATTTTTGCTTTCAGTTTAATATATTTTTAAGGTTTGTTTTCTTCTGTGGAACTGCAAAAAGCAAGCACTGAAAATCTACAAACACATATAGACATTCTTTGCTTCAAATGCTCTTTAAGTGCTCCATAATACACACATAATAATAAAATGTATTGAACTACATGAATAGGCCAAGGATATGATTTAATAATAGAGCACTTGAAATGCATGTGCCAGGCTCTGGTTTTATCCTCAACAGTGCTCCCTGAACACTGAATTCCCAGCATTGAGCTGGACATGCTCCCAATCACCAGAGTTATATTCCAAAAACTTCTCAAAATTATATTTGTGTTTACTACTGTGTAAAATACTTAATGTTTAAATTGTTTTAGAAGTAGACTTCTAACTTCTACATTATTTTTATAAATTATTCGTACAAAAAAAGAGAAATTGATCCAAAAATGTTTTGCATTAAAATATTTATATGGTTTTCATATAAATATATGAATCAGGTTAAACAGAAATAAGAAATAAACAGACAATACCCAGAGGAAGACAAATGGATAGCTCATAGGCTCATGGGAAAATGCTCAGCACCACTAGTCATTAGGGAAATACAAATCAAGACAATGAGATATTGAAAATGATACATAACAGAAAAATAGTAATAGGGACTGGAGCAATAGCTCAGCAGGTTTGGGAGTTTGCCTTCTCCGGATCAACCCAGGTTTAATCCTGGCCTTCAATATGGTCCCCCAATCCTGCCAGGAATGAATGCAGAGCCAAGAATAACCCCTGAGGGCTGCCTGATCTGACTTAACCCCACCAAAAAAAAAACAAAAACAAAAAACAAAAATCCAACAACCTATGATTTGGTGAATAATGTCTAGCCCAATTCATATAGAAAACGGTATGGAGAATTCTCAGTGAACTTTATAATGTGATATATATATATTATATATGTGATATATATATAAAAAGGTTAGGCTTTTGGAAATTAAACATGAAAAATTTACATAGCATTAAAAAGCTGATAACAAGCAAAATCACTCTATAGTTAAATGGGAGGTATTATTCATGTGTAGTTCATGAGTATAAACGATTCTTTAAAAATTAAATAAACAAAAATCTATGATTAAAGATAAAAGGGACCAAAGCAGCTTATTTTAGCTTTCCTGAGACAATGTACTGAGTGCATAAATATCACTAAAGTAAGGTAGAACTGACTTCCAAATAATTAGATTTTCTAATCAATAATTTTGTGAACAGGACAAATTCCTTACATTCTTACTTTTTGCTGTTGTTGTTGTTTCCCAGTGTGTAAAATGTAAAGATTAATGCAATTTGAAAGGTTTAAGAGCAATGAAAAAAGCTTAAGCCAGTTCCTGGAGTGCAATTAAGTGATGAATAAAAGCTCATGCCATCATCATTGATGTATCTGCTGGGGAATACTCCTCCAGTAACCCTCTTTATTCCTCCCTGTCTTTTGGCTGACTTTCTCTCTCACATACATTACATCTTATGTCTTTATGTTCCTTACTACCACCATTCTCTGCTTATAATTTTCTTATGTTATTTTATTAATGTTTTCTATTAAGAAATCCCTGGCACTCTTTAAAGATGCATTCAGGTTAAATCGCCTGCATAAATTTTTATTTTTTATAAAATTTACACTGCAACTTTAATTTCTCTGAATGCTTGAAGAATCTTAATTTTTATCCTATATTGCACTAGATCTTAAGAATTGATAACCTTCATCTTGCAAATTTTATTAGAGTCCATATATAAAATGTATGTTGTATATATTATAAATAAATGTTCTGAATATACTTACAGGTTTGAAATTCTTATTTGCCATAATTCTTATATGCATATATGTTAATATTTATTTATATATTATATATCATCATGATATACATTATGTTTTAATGGCTACTTTTTGAGAAAAATAAGATAATATTCAATAACACTACTCTATTATTTTCTATAATAATGTTCTACAAGAGTCTTTTGTTATATGAATGAGTTGTTTTAATAAAAATATACAGTAACTGTTTAATCAAGCATCATGGTGCTTGGAAAAAAATATTTTAAAACTTAAAATTATCTACTTTGAAATAATAAATTATTTAAGAAAATTTTCAGGAAAAAATATAGATTGAACAATGTGGGTATATTTCAATATAAATTTCAAAGCAACTGTAAGGTTAGACCAATAGTCTAAAATTCCCTGTCACTGTCTTACTGTCTCAGTTGTACTGAGTTATTCTGAAGGCCTGGCCAGTCAGGATTCTCAGCAAAAACACAAAAGCATATATACAATAAAACTTATAAGAAGGAAATAAGGAAATTTTGTGGTAAGAAGTTAATACTAGTCAAGGGATAGGTATTGGACTATTGTATGATGAAAATTTTACTCAAG